>CAUYQG010153731.1:0-10229 GCA_963574415.1 Tarsius wallacei
AAAAAAAAAAAGGACTTAGGAGTCATCTAATCCAACTGGCTATTGTTCAAGATGAGGAAATGATCTAAACGACTGCCCAAAGACACACAGCAATTCAGTAGCAGAGATAGGTCAAGACAAATAATTTACTTTAAACTGGGATGCTTCTGGTTTCTTCAAAAATCACTCCCAAGTATTCTTAGATTCTTCCTGAGTTTGTTCACTAATTACTGTGTGCTTCAAGGTTAGTTCAGTTTCTCCAGAATATTTCCCAATCACCCTGACTCCAAATCTACTCATTTATATGTTGCATTCTAACTATTCTTTCAGTCTGGTCCTGGAATGGAAATAATGCAATAGTCTCTAAACCAATCTTGTTATGACAGTTACAGATCATTGGAGGGTTTTGGGGTGTGGGTAAAAGGGAGAAGATAAATTATTTTCATGTTTGATTTTTATTTCATCGTTAGGCTAACAGAAGTGTTTAAGACTATATTCAGGCTGGGCATGGTGGTTCACACCTGTAATCCCAGTTGCTTTGAGAGGCCAAGGTGGGAGAACTGCTCACACCCAGGAGTTCGAGACCAACCTGGGCTACATAGAAAGAACCCCACCTCCACAAACATTGTTTAAAAATTAGCCAAGCGACGTGGCAAGTGCCTTTAGTCCTGGCTACTCAGAAGGCTGAGGTGAGAGGACCACTTGAGCACATGAGTTCAATGCTGGAGTGAACAATTGTGCCACTGTACTCCAGCCTGGGCAACAGAACGAGACTGTTTCTTTAAAAAAAGGAAAAATATATATAAACATACATATTTTTTTTCAAGGTACTTTTAAATATTTAAGGGGAAGTATCTTCTTTCAGAAAGTATTCATATGTTTTAAAACAACTGCTTATTTCTGATATGAACTAACTCAACGAGAATCCAGTACAGCCAAAATGTTACCATGAATATGTATCTTTTTAAGAAAAGAAATACCCCTAGTATGTTCAAGAACAGAACTATAAACCATAAGACCGTATTTATTTTGGATTTCCCTTGATACCATTTACTCTAGCTTTTAGCCTTTTATGTGACATTGAGCTATTTTACAGTTATAAAACAGTTGAAAAGAATGACCTGTTAATTTAAAAGTGACACATTACAACATCTCTCTCTGGCACTATAATATTTTAATTTCTTTTCTGAAGACAAACCAATTGGAAAGTGACCATCTGCTAGTGTGTGAGTATTATTCCAGCAAAGTAATGAAAAAAATGCCCCCTTCATGGTAAGAAGAAAACGATTAAATGAAGGAAATTCAGGGGGGAAAATGAAACTAACAGATTGATTCTGTGCCATGTAAAAAGCCCTTTTAACCCATTATTTACAATTTCAAACACAATAGAATAATTTTAAAATGCATGCTCTAATTGATAGTACCAATAAATCTCAAATATTTTTACACTAAGCCAAGAAATATGTTATAAATCAAACTTCCCATAAGTCCTTCTCATAATTTCTTCAACATCTGACATTCAAACATAGATAGGATATCTCAAACATAATTATCTTCGATACATAATTTTAAAAAGTAAACATGATAACTTAAATTTCACAGGTTGCTATCATTTTTTCATATACTTTGAAACATTTTCCAAAAATACATGTCATCCACATCCAGTGAGTCAAATAAAGAGATATTTATTCACAAACAACTTATAAAAAGAATATAAAATCGATTACTAGATATCTGATTTTTATTGTGGTTAATTTCTACATATAGAGTGGATCCCTTTTAAAAACTTACCAAATGAGACTAAAACTCCCACCAAATTGTAGTATAATTTTTAAGACTAAGAACTATAAATGTTTACTCATTAAAATGGTATCGTTTCTAACATAGTAAGCAAATAGAAAATTACAGATTTTGTAAACAAGCATTTCTAGCCAGTTTCTTTTTTTTAATCTATAAACATGATTTACAGAGAATTGTTTCTTTTCTTTCAAAAAAGGTTAAATCAACTGTGTCAAGCCTGACTTATGATTAACACCTGGTAAACACTTTAAATGGATTTAATCACTATTAAGATGATAAGCTACATTCAGTAACTTCTGAGGGTGAGGTATTCATACAACTAACTGTAAACGCCAGTCACAAATTTCTTTTTAAACTCTATCACTAACTGTCTTCCCCAAAATACCAAGGGGTTTAGTTTTGTTTTGTTTTCCTCTCACAAAGAGTCTTAAAGCAAACAAAAAGAGTCACGTATTGTCCCATACCTTCTAGGTTTATGATTTCGGTAAAATGTGATTCTAAAAATACATGTGATACCTATTAGATAATTACATATCCCTGGTTCCTTTGGGGCAGACTAGTAATTTGTGTCATTCTTCGAATATCTGTAGACTCCCAATTATACACATACACTAAAATACTGAATCAATCTATTGGATCCCTCCATTATTCAACACTGATGCAACCTCTTACTGTTTATCAGGCATGATTCTCTGGACTTCCTAAATAGTCATTTCTTTAATCCCCCAGCAGTAATATTTTAATCCCTCTTTTAAAGATATGTAAAATGAAGCAAAGAGAGGTTGAGTGGCCCAAGGTCATGAAGAGGAGAGCTATGATTCACACTCAACCAGCCTGGCTGCAGACCACGCACAGCACTGCGCGTTGCCACCTCTATCACGTCAATTGCAGCATTAAATTTGGATGCACAGAGATGAAGGCAAACATGTTTAGGCTGGAATGTCAATCCAGAGAAATATCCCACTTTATGTCACCTTCGAGTGAGAATATCTATTAAAATGTTGTTCCTACACAGGCATTTTCAAAAACAAAACGATTACAAAGGAAAGGGTGGTTAGGGAGGCAAGAATAAGAGTTAAGACTCAACACTGTAGGATTCGGGGCTGAGCAGAACAGTTCAGAGAGCTCAGAGAATCCTGATTGAGAAGACAAATCTGATCTACTTTTCAGATGCACCACATTAGAAGACCAAGGCTGTTGATACACCTGCCATAGCAGCCCACAGCTTGGACACTATGGCTCAAAGCTTTTGAAGCTGAGCTCCCACAAGTAGATGAGCTGTATAAAAACCAATGAACAAAGAATAACAATTAAAATACAGGAAGTATACACACTGCTTCTCTAGTCTGAGGGCTTGAGTTGCACTAATTTACTACATTATATCCTGAACAAAAACATCAGCAAGAACTACTCTGAATCTGATTCCTCAAGGCAAAAATGAGGGGGCTGGATTATTATCTTCAAAGTCTTGTCCAACTTCTACGGTCTTTTAATTCAGTCACTCAGATTAAACAAGTACTTATTGATAGGCAGGTAACTCTACTTGTTAATACATGAAAAGCTCTGTTAAGTGCAAATCAGGGATTTCTCCAGTGGTCTGAAATGGTCTAACAGAACCAAAGAAAAAAGTAATTTCAGAGCACATTTGAATGAGTATTAAAGGTGACCCTGTCCACTTTATTATTAACAGGTTTACAGGAAAATAAAATACCTACAGATTACAATGTAACAAAGATACAGTCCTAAAAGCAAATGTTGGGATCTTAAATATCAACTCATGACAGAATAGATATAAAATTGTGATAAAAATAAATGATAGACTCCCCCCAAAAAAATCAACATATAAGTATCTGCTTTCAAAAATATTTCAGAAGCACATGTGAAGCATATAATAAAACCAATCTTAATTTCACTTTTGACCAAGCATCAAAAACTCTTTATCATTTTAATGCAATTATTTCACATAAAGTCTTAGTGTAAAGCATTGGTCATTTTCAGCACTGGTAATGTAGCTTTTAAAAAATATTCCAAAAATCAGCTAAAATACGGTAATGTTTTGAAAATGTCACCTTTTTAAACTACTTTAACACTCATTTAAAAGACACAAAAATGTGATAATTCTCAAGGTCTAGACTGCTAGACAAATAAATAAAGATTTGCTTCACAAGTACTTTTTATACAGGATTCTCCTTATGCACTTTAAAAAGTTGGACTACTGGAGCAAAGGCATAATTGCTTTACGGGGGGGTGGCAGGAACAGTTCACGTGAAGGACATACTGTTGACTGTGGAAGAAGTGGTACACCTCTCTGGAACACGGTGAAAGCAGTATCATCAGCGTGCAAATGCCAGTCACAGGTGATGCTTCTCATTTGAGCATCTAAGTCACACAATGAACCTCCACCCCCTCCAAAAACCATAACGAAAGGACAGGGGCTACATACCAAGCAACAAATAAAAGGCAAGTCTTTCTCTACTGTGTGCGTGTAAGAGGGCTACACTCAATTACTATTTTAAAGCGTAAGACTTAACGGCTGTTGCGATTTAGCTGCTGCTGCAAATTTATAAACGTGCATTAAGAATCTAGTCCCAACACAGTGCAATATTAGACAGATTCAGATACATCACAGTTCAAGTCCTACACAACAATGAACAAAGCAATTAAAAAATCTAAACAGAACATACTCATAAAGTTTCCATCACTCAAAAGCTTTTTTTTTTTTTTTTGAGTTGGAGTCTCACTCTGTCACCCAGACTGGAGTGCAGTGGCCGCTCCGGGCCACCACAGCCTCGACCTGCTGGGCTCCAGCGACCCATCTGCCTCAGCCTTTCAAGTAGCTGGAACTACAGGCGTGCGCTACCACGCCCAGCTAATTTTTTATTTATTTATTTATTGTAGAGATGAGGTCTCATCAAGTTGTCCAGGCGGGTCTCGAACCTGCGATCTCAGGCAATCCACTCACTTCAGCCTCCCAAAGCATGGGATTACAGGCTGAGTCACCGAGCCCGGCCAAAAGCATTTTGAAAGTGCCTTCAGTAAGTTTCACTTCCTAACTCTGTACTTTGTCAAGTGGCAGAAATGGATCCTTATTTTCTTACACATTTTCATTCCAACCCTTTACGAATAACTGCGCCAGCCAGTCGGTTTTTCAACCAAGCGCTAGAAGGTAAGGTTCTTAAGGAGGTGAGCAGCAGTTGTTCACTCTGTCTGTCATACCCCTTTAATGCAACTCTGACGTGCCTTTGTTCTGACAGTGGCAAACAGCTGCTTATAAATGAGCCACAAACCCTGGGCTGCCTCCCATGATTCCTCACTTTTGTTTGACAAGGTCACTTGCTGCAGGGATTTTGGGGAGAACGAGTGTGCAGTCTATAGAATTAAGAGTTTAAGACATAGGCAACCCAGCCCTTTCTCTTTGGTAGCATGAGCAAATCAAGATTCAGAAGAAAAAAAAAAGTTTTTGCTCATTGAGTGAGTCATGTGTTTAGTCCTTAAAGACTAAATTCAAAGGCCTAAAACTATCACAAAAACAAATCAAATCACTTGACCACAAATCCTTCTTTCCTTTTTATTTGCATTAACAGTTGTGTAAATTAATCACAAAATAATATTAACAAGTGAATGAATATTAATAAATAGTAAGATGTTGCTCCTCTTACAATGAGAGGATTTGGAGAAGGAACAAAGCAAGTGGAGAAACATTTTGGGGAAACTTGAGGACATAATCTTACAGCTTTATCTTGGTTTTAAGTTTCAACAAAAGCTTAATTTATGACTAATTTCATTAAGAGGAAAAGAGGTGGAGACCTCTGGGATCAAGAATTCCCTAATTCCATCTGATATTGATTGCTACCTGTAAGGAACTTTACACAATATATAAGTCAAACTAGTCAGAAACTTACCATTAAAATATTTAATCAGTATTCCATCGATGCTCCAAAAGGTATATATAATTGACACTATAAAGTGAGGCTCACCTTTACTTTTCAGCTTGACCTATGATCTTCAGAAGGGCTTGAAGCTACATTATGGCAATTTCATACAATTAAGTTGGTTCCAAAGGGAGGCATACAGAAAGAGGGAAATGACAAGACTTCAAAGACATGGATGATCGTGAAGAGGGCATGTTGGAGGAGCTGCCTGTCCAAAATGAATCTATGATTTTGTGGTTCTGAAAGTTTGTAAGTGGGAAAAGGTCTGGCAAACTCTTTACAAATGCGTCTGGTAAAATTCCCTAAAATGAGCCGGGCTCGGTGGCTCAGCCTGTCATCCCGCGCCTTGGGAGGCTGAGGTGAGTGGATTGCCTGAGTCCGTGGGTTCGAGACCCGCGTGGGCAACTTGGCCAGACCTCATCTCTACAATAAATCAAAAAAAAAAAAAAATTAGCTGGGCGTGGTAGCACACGCCTGTAGTTCCAGCTCCTTGGAAGGCTGAGGCGGAGGGATCGCCGGAGCCCAGCAGGTCGAGGCTGCGGTGGCCGGGAGCGACCACTGCACTCCAGCCTGGGCGACAGAATGAGACTCCAACTCAAAAAAAAAAAAAATTCCCTAAAACGTCACACTGACATCTGGAGGTAAATAGTAACAAACCAGTAATACTAGTCCATTCTTTTTATCTACATATAAAATTAGAGAGCTTTGTACGCTGTTTCTCATCTTGACATACAACCAGAAAAGAAATATGAATCAACAGTCAATTTCAACATTTTATGAATGATCAGCTAAAATAAAACAAATTCTTTTCAGAAACTCTGGCATGTTGTGTCTACTGGTAAGAATTAAATATTTCTAAACGAAGGGAGACTAAGAATCAAGTGATTTCTTAACTGACCTCATTCTCTACTCAAAGATTATGATAAAATCCATAGGACAGACTATCAAAGTTATCAGAAAATTTCTGGCCTCCCACCATCTAATAAAATTGGAAAGTTTTACTGTTTTTTGACTCATGTAGAAGGAATGTCTAAAACTATTCTTATTCCCTTAGCTAGTGTGGTGTTCCATACCTTGTGAAGGCACCTTCTCCAACTCTTAGTCAGACACCGTTATCCATCATTTACGATGTTCAAGTAAAATGGGTTTTCTACATTTCGATAAGAATTACCTCTTTACTGTCAAAGCACATTTACAAAGTACCAAATTTAGAGACACATTAAGAAGTATTATAACTGAATTATACTCAAATTATCTCGTGCTAACAAGTATTCACATAGTAAAAAAATTAAAAAGAGGCTAATGGTAATTCTTTATAACAGCCTTCACTCTCACACAAAGATTGGAACACTCCAGTAGTTCACTATTAAGAGTATAGGACAGAAGCTTTTCAGCTTCTTTTGTATTCAGAAGCAGGGAAATCACCAAAACTCATTTACATCTCCCCATTTTCCTTATAACATGTTATCAGCAGGTAGTCTGTCTATACCACCTTTGAATTAGGGAGGTGGCTTTAAATGCTCATTTCAGTCAAGAGCCAGAATTAAAATAAACTTGAGCTTTTACTTAATCATTCTCACTTTAATCTACATTCTATATACCGATTTCATACCATAAATCTGCTCCTCTTAATCTTTCACTTTCTCCAAAGAGTTAAGAGTTATTTGAGCTGACATACCTGTGAAAACCATCTAGTAAGAAATTATAAGGGTTTCTTAAATTCTTACCTAACTTCAGTTTCACTATAAACTTTTTAGCTTTACTCTATACTGATTAACATGAAAAAGACATTAACTCCATTACAATAGTAAAATCATGATTTTATCAGTTATGTACCTGTCCTTAAATATCTCGCAAAATACCTATGTAGATACATATACATACCTACATAGATACAACTGCCCTCTGTTGGCAATAACTTTTGAGAAATAATGGTACAAAATGTTCAAAATAATTTCCAAGGGTATATGCCTCCTTCGACTTAGTCTGACATTGAGTATTGTAAAAGCCAAACTGAACCACAAAAGTCAATCAGCAGCAATAGTGGATGAAGTGTGAATAGTCTTTGTGAGAGGAACGTCAATACAAAAAGGTTACAGACAACCCTCAAATCAGCAGCATTATAAGTGCTTTCAAAACAATAATAAGAAAGACTAAAATCGCATATTGTCTAAAACTGATTGTGTTGGTAGGGGAAAAAGGGTGACTCTAATACTTGCAGTTTTTCAGACTGAAGTCAAGATTTCTAAGGAACCTGTCTCCATACCCATGAAAACTTACCATTCAGCAGGTTGTGGCCTAACTTTTAAGTTTTTCATTGCAAATGTGCTCTAGTGCATTTCTCTGAGATTACAAAACGGTGCAGAACAAACCAATACAAAGCAACATCTTAAACAAAAAGTGCTAAATTTCACTTCTAAACAATCTCTCTGGTTGTCTGGGGATGAATTAATACTTAAAAATCAATGAGAAATGAGGTAGGGCCTATTGAAACATGACTCAAAAAGTACAGTTTCAAAAAGTACACAGAAGTATTGTCTTCAAAAAAAGGAAAGATTTAACATTTACTAATATTTTAACTAGGTAATATCTTTAGGAAAGAGTAAAAAGCATTATTTAAAAAGTAGTTTTATAAAATTAACACCAACCAGTATAAACATTAACATTTTCATGAGCAGAAAAATGGAAAATAAGAAAAATAAATGTTTTTGGTTGTTTTAACTATGCTAACATGTAAATGGGTAAAATACAGGTAAAATTCATTTTTATTTCAACAGTATTAACACTAAAACCCAAAAGCTTGAGGATTTCATAATATTCTTTGCACAAAACACATTCATTAATTAGTTGTTCTGACAACTTAAAATTTAATTAGTATTCTTCTAACTTGAAAATAATGTCACAGTCCATAATTTTCAAGTATGCCAAAATAAGATGATCACTATGGATATTAATACCTAAAATGTGAAGCTATCATTTGACACTAAGATGAAAGTCTCCATTTCTATTTTGGTTTTACTTTAAAACTGATCCTTGCAATTTGAAATGTTATAAAGTCTTAGAGTCTGTTAATATACATTAAAATGTTTCCAGAAAGGGAAACATGAGTATTTAGTTTTGATTTTAGAGCATTTAAATGGATAAGTAGAAGAGAAACACTGCTTATCCCTGGTGTGTTTGGATGGAGTAGATGTATAAAATAAAATTTAAGGAATATAAATATCTCAATTTAGATAATTAGGAGTAAATGAGAGTTTTGGGGCAAGTCTATTTCAACAAACATTAGCAAAAAAAAAGTAGTAAATTAATACTTTATCCTCCTTTTGTAAACACTCATGAATATGTATAGAAAGTTTTATGTGCAGATATGCATTCTAGTATGTATAAAATTAACTCTGAATAACCAGCTGGCACAAGCTAAGTCTTTAATTTCACACAAATTTCATGTGTCGCTTTTTATTGTTTCATAAGGAAAATGTGCATTTCCCACTTTAATGCTGACACGATACAGCAGGCTACTGCTTAAGACATGCAGTGATTAAACATAACATTTTCGATGTAGATCAAATAGCTAACAAGTTTTCATACAGAGATGTGAACACTCATCAAGTGAAAGCAAAGGAATTCAAAATCACACTCTGGTCAGGTGTGGTGGCTCATACCTGTAATTCCAACACTTTGGGAGGCCAAGGCAGGAGGACTGCTTGAGCCCAAGAGTTCAAGACCACCTTGGGCCACATAACGAGACCTCATCTCTTCACTAAAAAAATAAAAAAATTAGCCAAGCATGGTGGCACACGCCTGTAATCCCAGCTACTCGGGAGGCTGAGGCGAGGGGGTCACCTGGGCCCAGGAGATTAAGGCTTCAGTGAGCCCATGATCACGCCACTCTACTCCAGTCTGGGAGACAGAGCAAGACCCTGTCACAAAAACAAAACAAAATTACACTTGATCTCCATGAGGACTGAATTTAAATATTCCCTCCCAAAAAGAAGCACATGTCTATCTACATAAACAAAACAACTGAACTGAACATACGTGTATATTATTCAATTTTAAGTCACAAATTATATTTTACGAACATTTAATAAATCAATTGCTTGATCAATGTAACTAACATCCTTCATCTTCACAACAGTGAGATATTATAATTCTATATAAATTGTGAAGAGACTCAAGTATTCCAACTATACACATACACTAGAACTTTCTTATTAGGATGTTTTTTGTATGTCTACTCAGGAATGCTTACTATGGCTATAAGTCATTAATTATACTTGGTGCTCTAATACTAACAACAGGAGTGGCCAATCTTAAGAGGATTTCTTGAAGAAAGAAACAGCAATATTACTACCTCTATTAAGAAAATTAACTGCGCTTTGGGAGGCTGAGGTGAATGGATTGCCTGAGCCCGCAGGTTCGAGACCCGCCTGGGCAAGCGAGACCTCATCTCTACAATAAATCAAAAAATGAGCCGGGTGTGGTAGCGCGCGCCTGTAGTTCCAGTTACTTGGAAGG
>CAUYQG010153737.1:0-12293 GCA_963574415.1 Tarsius wallacei
ATACGAGTGCAGGTATCTTTTTTATAAAGTGATTTGAGTTCTTCAGGGTATACTTCTCAAAGGAAGACATCCAAGCAGCCAACAGACACATGAAGAAATGTTCAACCTCACTAATCATCAGGGAGATGCAAATCAAAACCACTCTGAGATACCACCTAACTCCAAGCAGAATGGCAATTATCAATAACTCAAAAAATAACAGTTGCTGGAGAGGGTGTGGCGAAAAGGGAACACTTCTACACTGTTGGTGGGAGTGTAAACTAGTGTAACCTCTGTGGAAGGCAGTGTGGGGATTCCTAAAAGCTTTATCAACTTTTTATATTACAGAAAAGGCAAGTCTTCTAGTCAAATTATTACTAGTCAAGTTTTAGGGGAGTCAAGTTATACACAGATTTTTGACTGGAGAATTGGCACCCTTAATCCCCATGTTGGTGAAGGGTTGACTGTATAATCAAGCCATGCAATTAATTTTAAATTTCCTAGTAGATACATTTAAAAAGTAAAGAAAAATGGCTGAAATTAATTTTAATAACATAGTTAACCCACTATATCCAAAATATTACCATTTCAACATGTAACTGATACAAAACTGTTAATGGGCTATTTTTTACTTTTTAATTAAAATTCATAAACCATAAAATTTACTCTTTTAAAAACTCAGTAACTAAGCCGGGCACGGTGGCTCATGTCTATAATCCCAGCACTTTGGGAGGCCGAGGCAAGAGGATTACCTGAGCCCAAGGGTTCAAGACCAGCCTGGGCAACTTGACAAGACCTCATCTCTACAATAAATCAAAAAATTAGCTGGGCATGGTGGCATGTGCCTGTAGTTCCAGCTACTTGGAGGTGGAAGGATCACCTGAGCCCAGCAGGTAGAGGCTGCAGTGGCCATGAGTGTGCCACTGCACTCCAGCTTGGGTAATAGATTGAGACTTCCACTCAAAAGAAAGAACTTTTAGTAATATTCACAAAATTGTGCAACCATCACTACTACATTCCAGAACAGTTTTGTCATCTCAAAAAGAAACCCTGACCCAACTGGCAGTCACTTCCCATTCTCTCCTCCCCCATCACTAAGCAACAACTAATCTACTTTTTGTCTCATAGGATTTGTCAATTAAGGATATTTCACAGAAGTGGAATTATATAAGTGGTGTTTTGTGCCTGGTTTCTGTCACTTACGTTTTCAAGGCTCACCCATGGTATAGCATGAATCAGTATGTCCTTCCTTCTTTTTAATTAAAAACTTTTAGTCTATAAAATCATCAATGTAAAGCTGGGCACAGTGGCTCACGCCTGTAATCCCAGCACTTTGGGAGGTGGAGGCGGGAGGACTGCCTGACCCGTGGGCCTGAGACCAGCTTGGGAAACATGGTGAGACCCTGTCGCTACAATACATCAAAAATTAGCTGGGCGTGGTGGCACATGCCTGTAGTTCCAGCTACTTGGAAGGCTGAGATGGAAGGATCGCCTGAGCCCAGTAGTTCAAGGTTGCGATGGCCATGAGCGTACTCCTCTGTACTCCAGCCTGGGTGACAGTGAGACTGACTCAAAAAAAAAATTTTTTTTCAATATATACGAAATTCTGTAATGTATGTTTCTCCCTTTACAGACTTAAATCCCTTTTATGGCTGAGTAATATTCCATTGTATGCATATATAGTTGCCACTCTGCATCCACAGATTCAGCCAAAAAAATATTTTTTTAAACTGGGCTGCATGAGGTAGCTCATGCTTGTGATCTTATTTATTCAGGAGGCTGAGGTGGAGGATGGTTTGAGCCCATGATTTCGATGCTACACTGAGCTATTATCATGCCACTGCACTTCAGCCTGGGCAAAAGGGCAAGACTTTGTCTCTAAAAAATTTTTTTAATTTTAAAAACAACAATGATAATAAAAAATACAAATTTTAAAATATAGTATAACAACTATTGATATAGTATTTACATTTTATTAGGTATTATAAGTAAACCAGAGATGATTTAAAGTACACAGGAGTATGTGCACAGGTCATATGCAAATAGTACAGCATTTTATATAAGGGAATTTGGCAACCATGGATTTTGGTATCCATGGTTGTCTTGAAACAAATCCTAAAGATACTGAGGAATGACTGTAGCACATTTTATTTATCAGTTGATGGATATTTGGTTACTTCTATTTTTGGGCTATCAGAAGTAATGAGACTGTGACTATTCTTTACACGTCTTTGTGCAGACATTTTCAATTTGGGGGATATATACCAAGGAGTGGAATTGCCAGGAATTGCAACTCCAAGCCTATTGTGTTTTTGTTTGTGTTTTTTTAAAACATGAGTTTCCCTTTAATTCTGGCCATTTCTTTACGTCCATTTCTGCAGGAGTAACTCTCTACATGAACTACTCAAGCCCGAATTTCACTCTAGAAATGCAGATTCCTTTTGCTGACTCAACAAAAACCCAGGTCCATAAAGATCTCAACAACTCTCCAAGTCAGCATTTCCCCTCCACTTCTGGCCCTTGGTGCATCACCTTTCCTTCTTCCATTTACACTGAGCAGGAGTCTGAAACAATGGGTTCTGAGACAAGCATATCATTTTAAGGAACTTCCAAACTGTTTCCCAAAGTAGCTGAAGCATTTCACAATTCTATCAGCAATGTGTGAGGGTTCCACTTCTCCACACACCGGCAACACTTGTTATTGTCTATGTTTTATGTTTTAGCCATTATAGTGGGTATGAAGCATATGCCATTGTGACGTTTTTGATTTTTAAGAAACATTTCCAAAAATTGTAATTTAAAAGTTGTCACTTTAACCATTTCAAAAAGTCACTTTAGCCATTTTAAAAAGTATAAAACTCAGTGTCATTACATTCACAATATGATGCAACCATAACCACTACTCACAACTCCAAAAAACTCTGCAACCATTAAGCACTAAGCCCCCATCTCTTGGCAACCTCTAACTACTTTGTTTCTATTAATTTACCACTGTAAATATTTCATATAAATATTTCATATTTCATATATCTGTCCTTTTTTTGGGGGGGGGGTGGAGTCTTACTCTGTCACCCAGGCTAGAGAGCAGTGGCATGATCACAGCTCACCACAGCCTCCAACTCCTGGGCTCATTCAATTCTCCCACCTCGGCCTCCCAAGTAGCTGGGACTATAAGTGCACAATATCATGTCTGGCTAATTTTTTTAGTAGAGACGAGGTTTAACTATGTTGCCCAAGCTGGTCTCAAACTCCTGGGCCCAAGCAATCTTCCCATTTTTGTTTTCCAGAGTGCTGGGATTATAGGTATGAGCCACCATGCCCAGTCAGTATCTATTCTCTTGCATCTGGTTTATTTCATTCAGCATAATACATACTGGATTTCAAAGGTTCATCCGTGAGGTGGCATCCATCAGAACTTTATTCCCTTTTATAGCTGTAAAATATTCCATTGTACTTAAACACTTTGTATCACTGGATCTGTACACTGTACACTTTGTGCCATCGTACACATTGTATAACATTGTATTTGTACTATATTTTGGTTTTTGGTTTGTTTTTTTTGAGTCAGGGTCCCACTTTGTTGCACAGTCTGGAATGCGGTGGCATGATCATGGCTCACTGCAGACTCAAGTGATCCTCCTGCCTCAGCCTCCCAAGTATAGCCTCCCGAGTACCTAGGACTATAGGTGCATGTCACCATGCCCAGCTAACTTTTTCACTTTTTGTAGATATGAGGTCTTGCTAGGCTGCCCACGCTGGTCTTGAACTCCTGTGTTCAAGCGATCCTCCAATCTCAGCCTCCAAAAGTGCTGAGTTTATAGGCATGAGTCACTGCACTTGGCCACCATATTTTATTTATCCATTTTTGTTGTGTTTTCTTTTCTTTTCTTTTTTCTCTAGTGAAGTCTGATTTGCAGACAAAGACAATGTTTATCAGCTTAACAATAACCCACAACCCTTGGACCAACTCTCATTGTGGTTTTGATCTGCATTTGTTTAATGCTGAGCATCCTTTCATGTGCTTATTGGTCATTTCTATATCTTCTTTGGAAAAATGTCCATTCAAATCCTTTGCTTATTTTTAAGTTATTTATTTTTAACTGTTGAGTTGTAATGATTCTTTAGGTATTCTGGATGCCAGATTCTCATCAAAGATACTAATTCCAAAAATATTTTCTCCCATTCCTCAGATTGTCTTTGCACATTCTTGACAATGTTCTCTGAAGCACATAGACTTTCAATTTTGATGAAATCCGATTTACCTATATTTTCTTCCATTACTTGAGCGTCTGGTGTCATATCTAACAAATAATTGTTCATTCCAAGTTTATGAAGATCTGCACCTGTTTTTTCCTAAGAATTTTACAATTTGAGCTCTTACATTTAAGTATTTGATCCATTTTGAGCTAGTTTTTGTGCATGGTGTGAGGTAGAAGCCCAACTTCATTATTTTATATGTAGATATCCAGTAGTTGTCCCTCAATGAGGTATTTTATGTTATGTTTTTGTACCAAATCTTTGAAATCCAGTATATGTTTTGCACTTACAGCATCTCAATTTGGACTACCCACATTTCAAATGCTCCAGAGCCACTCATGGTTACCACTCATGGTTATCATGATAGACCTTTAATAGGTTTCTGCATTTGGTGGGAAAAAGGGGAGGTTGGAAGACAGTTCGCCTTGTTTTAGCTGCCTTTCCTTCATCCTCCCTCAATAAATTATCAGGTGCCTATTCCTACTCTGCAGCAGTCATAACAGCAAAAAGCTAGCAAAATACAGCAGGTTACAAAATAGTATTATAATAATATAATAGATTTTTATAAATTATATTTTTTCAATGCATAATCATGTTACTGCAAGTGATCACAATGCATGTGATTGAAAGGGTTTATAAGCTACAATCTCTGTCACCTATAATCACTATTTGTATAATTAACTCTATTTGTTTCAGTGCCTCTCTTTAATTCTTAAGGATATTGAATAAATTATGACTGGTGCTAAGTATTCTGCCTCTTCCATTTCAGAACCTGCCCAGTCTTAGTGAGAGCAAATTTCTTAGCTCTAGTCGGTCAGCTGCTACAGTTTCCTGACTAGACACGATCATTTCAGAAGAGTTTAAAAAGTGTCCTTTCAAGTGCTTCTTTTGTTTGTACAGGAGAGGAACCCCAAAAAATCCCCAGAATGTATTTATAAGAATAAGTCACTCGGGGTGAGACTGGGTGAATAGGAAAGGTGAGGCATGGGGGGTCATGACATTCTTGATCAAAAACTGCTAAACGCTCAGAGTGGTATTGGTAGGTGCACTCATAAATCATCGATTGAAAGAATCGCAAAAATAATTCACTGAAGTCAAACATAGCCTCTCAAAACAACGCTAGCTGGTATACTGATGCTGATGGATTCCCAGAACACTTACCTAGCAGGGAAACCCTATACTACAAGATGCCTACCCTCCAAAAGATAATTCCAGGTGTTTTTGGGTCCCCACTCGTATTTACAGCAACTCCATTCCATGTAACTACCACTTGGAAATCCTCCTATCCTCCTTTGGCAGATGACAGAATCAACAGAGCTGGACTTCAGTAAGCAAAGTTGCAATTCTAAGAATCATTTACAGATCCTAATACTGATGATTATCCAATGGTACACTTAACATTAATCAATAAAAAAATGGATGTGAGAATATCAGTATACTTAAGATTCACGTCAGCTATTTGAAAGCTCTAAAAGAAAGACAAATACATCACAAACTGGATATCATTTCTACTCTAAAGTAAGAATAATTCCTCTTTCTTATTTTGCCAAAACAAAACCACTCTTCTTGATTCAGTTTCCTATTTGCAATTATTACATAATTCACTATACTAAAATGTAACACTTGAGTGAAACCAGTATTCTAAATAAGTGCTATTCTCTTGGGTACTAAACACCCCTTATTTTCATGAATGTATCCCTTTTTCAAACAAAAAAAAAATCAGATACTGATTTTGCAACTAGAGAGTCACTTGTCTTCAAGCCTTAGAAGACTGCCAATAAAATGACCATTAAAGGTCTATAATTCTACCAACCTAATATCCTCTATGAGTTAGTATCAAATAAACAGTAATTACTACATATGAAAAGAAAATGTAGATTAAAAGAGACACCAACACATAGTTTAAACAAACCAGTTGTAAAGACCATTTTTGAGACAAATGAGGAAAAGTGTACTGGGAATCAGCTGATACGAAAAAATTTTTAAAATAAGAAAAAACACAGTAAACAATTGCTACTGCCTACAGTCTCATCTTAACAAAAACTATGGGAGAAAAACAACATGAATATTAAGAAGGACAAAAGTAACATTTCTACTTAAACTAGGCATCAAAGAGTAACCAACAGTTCCTCCTATCAAAAGAAATCATGATTCGACAAAAATCTTGTATAGCTCAACAGGTAATTTGAAAGATGTTACTTTGTAATAGCCAGAGAATCATAAAGTGACTTCTAGCCAGTATATGCTATTGCTCAATTATGAAAAATGATGCTAATCATTAGAAATCCTAAAGTAGCACTGTAGTAATAACCTTGAAGCAAGAAAATCAAAAGGAGATGGAAAAATAAACAGTTAACTGAAAACTTTAAAAACTTTTCTCCCATTGTTTTGGAGAGATTTAGGTTATGATGATTTTATTCGTCATTCTATTTCATAAATACTCACCTCTTTTGGAGTTTTATGAGCTGCACAAAGAAAAATCCATTGTTCAGTTGCTGTCATTTGAGTACAAGTATCTGGATGGCATTCACTCTGTTAAAAATAATTGTATTTCTTAATATGTAAAATAATGAAAAAGTTTTCACTTGTGTTACTACATTTCCATGTACAATTCTAGAAGAAAATAAATCAAATTTTGCATAAGTCTTTGTAAGCACATTAAGCTAAAAGAAAGAAAAATATCAGAACCTTCCATTATAGTTTTAACTTGAAATATTACCTGAAGTTTGACAGCAAGTCCATTTAGCTCAAGGCAGAACTGCCTGAAAATGCAAACATATAAATGAAAAGTCACATCTATTCTCCAGTTATTTTTTAAATAGTAACTGTTAAAAAGATAATCCTATCAGTATTATCCTTCTCTCATCGCCATTATCAAAACCACCTAAACTGACTTTGGCACATTTCTTCCAAAGACTTACAGATTAATTAAAAAAACCAAAGACCTAAGGGTACCTGATTTCAAACCAGGCCAAGTGGGAACCAAAGGGAGGCCCAAACTTAACCTGTATGATGACCACTTATATACCTAATCCTGAATTGTATCCCACATCTTTAAAATAAAAAAAAATAAACAAAAACCAATGACCCTAATAATGTTCAATACTAGAGTAGTGAGCTGATCACTGTCTTTCATACTGAAAACTAGTATAATTTTTCTGGGAAGTAATCCGGAAATATTTACCAAGATCCTTAGGAAGTTTATGCTTTTGATTAAGTCATTCTTCTATGAATCTATTGTAATGAAATAATCAAAATAGCCTACAAATAAATGTAGAAAGATTTTTCACAGAAACTATATATACATGAGAACACTTTTGAAATATTTCTAAATGATTACAAATTGGAAGGCAATAAAATGTTGATACATATAAACATATAAATATCTGTCTATATGCACTGTAAGACTTCAATATCTAAAAAATTAAAGTTTATACATCTATATACAAATAGATACACAAAAAGGACTAGAGATTTTATACTCATGCTATTTTCCAAGTTTTCTTACTACAAATAACATATTCCTTATGAAAACTTCAAACATGGCTAAATATATAATGTAGAAAATGGAAGTCCTCCATAATTCCAACTCCTCAAAAAAGATAGCTATTGTTTAACATGTAAATTTTTTCCTGTGTGACAAATCAAAATATATTGGAATCATATCATCTACAATTTTCTAACTTGCTTTTGTTGCTTAATAGACCCTGAGCACGTCTTCATGATATATTTTCCTCCTAAAACTGACAAACTGAGAATTATAAAGCTTAGTAAAATGCCTAAAACACAGTAAGTGCTCAATAAATTTGTTTTCTTAAAAATGGAGTCTTGACATGTTGTCCAGATTGGAGTACAGTGGCTAGTCACAGCTATGATTACAGCACACTACAGTCTTAAGCTTTAACTATTTTTTTAATAAATGAAGAATGCTGCCCAGTGAAACTGGACTGGATTTTTAAAACGTGGTATATATACATGATGGACTATTATGCAGCCATAAAGAAGGACAAACATGGACTTCGCAGCAACTTGGATAGATTTAGAGTCTACAATAGTCAGTGATCAGCCACAGAAACAAAGAACAGAGTACCACATGTTCTCACTCATAAGTGGACCCTGAACATTTGCTATAATACTATAAGAAAGGGATTGTCAGTAGTGGGATACTGCTGGGGTGGGGCAGGGAGGGGGGACACAACATCAATAAGGGTACCTGATCTCAAACCAGGCAAAGTGGGGACCAAAGGGAGGCCCAAACTTTATCTGTGTGATCCACTTGTATACCTAATCCTGAATTGTACCACATATCTTCAAAATAAAATATGCATTTAAGCTGGGCATGATGGCTCACATCTGTAATTCCAGTACTTTGGGAAGTGGAGGCAAGAGGATTGCCTGAGACCAAGGTTTCGAGACCAGCCTGGGCAACTTGGCAAGGCTTCATCTCTACAATAAATCAAAAAATGAGCTAGGTGTGGTGGCAATGCCTGTGGTTCTAGCCGAAATGGAAGGATCACCTTGAGCCCAGCAGGTCAAGGCTGCAATGGCCATGAGCATGCCACTGCACTCCAGTGACAGTGAGACTCTACCTCAATTAAAAAATTTTTAAAAATTAAAAAATTAAAAATACACACACACATATATACATAAATTTTTAAAAATAAATAAAATAAAATGAACCTGAATGTAATGAAAAATTGTCCCAAACAGAAATTTTTGAATATTAGAAGATTCATTAAGACTGAAACAATAAGAAGCAATAAATATATTCCCTTAATGAAATCAGTAAGAGATTGGTCTAATAGCAAATACATATGCTAAATTCACACATAAATAAAGAATGGAGGAAATTACATGACATTGAGGCCACTTGCTTTAGACAGACTTGTTATCTGATATAAAGACAATCTTCAATGTCACAAAGATAATTTGTTTTATAGCTGTCAAAATACTGGATCCTTCTAAAAATCCTACTTAATATTTAGCAGGGTGCAATAGCTCATGCCTATAATCCCAGCACTTTGGGAGTTCAAGGCAGGAGGATTGCTTGAGTCCAGAAATTTGACATCAGTATAGGCAACATAGTGAGACTTCATCTCTACAAAAGAAAATCAAAAAATTAGCCAGGCACAGTGGAGTATATCTGTAGTCTCAGCTACTTTGAAGGCTGAAGTGGAAGGACTGGCTGAGTTCAGGAAGTTGACACTGCAGTGAGCTGTGATTATGCCACTGTACTTCCAGCCTAGGTAAAAGAGTGAGACCCCAACTCAAAAGAAAATAATGATAATATTTACTTCAATGTGTCAAGATAGATAAATCAATACTATGTATCCCCATCAAACACACACGCTGTGGTTGCCAAAAAAGGAAAATTAAAACCTACATAATTAGAAGACAAGGAGAGTTCCAAAATAAAAAGGAAAAAAGAAGACATATATGAAGCTAATTAGGTAGGAAAAACTTTTTTTTTTTTTTTTGAGTTGGAGTCTCACTCTGTCGCCCAGACTGGAGTGCAGTGGCCACTCCGGGCTACCACACTCTTGACCTGCTGGGCTCCAGTGATCCTTCCGCCTCAGCCTTCCAAGTAGCTGGAACTACAGGTGCGCGCTGCCACACCCGGCTAATTTTTTGATTTACTGTAGAGATGAGGTCTCACCAAGTTGCCCAGGCGGGTCTCGAACCCGCGGGCTCAGGCAATCCACTCACCTCAGCCTCCCAAGGCGCGGGATTACAGGCTGAGCCACCGAGCCCAGCTAGGATAAACTTTTATTGCACATTATAACAGAAGAAAACAAAAAGACAAGGATAAAATTTTTACTTGTCTATAACTATATTTCCTTTCCAGATGTCTAATAATAATGTTGTTCTTACGAATGCAAAAATAACACTATTTCTACATTACCACATCACCCTCTACATATGCAGTAGGCTGCATGTTATATGTTTTTGAGTTGTTTCCCACTAAGTGATGATAAAGACTGGTGGTGATAAGCAAGTTTCTTACCTAGTCTAACCTTCTCACAGTCAACAGAAAAATTAAGCTAACTGATACAGCAGCATTGTGGGTATAATCTGTGCAAATAATGCAAACCTAACAGCTTCAGGTTAATCCAATAAAGGGTTAGTACATACACAGTTGTGCAGCTGAAGAGAAATCAGAGCTGAAATCCTACCTATACTCCAGTCACCAGGCATGCATCCTGACATAAAGGGTACCTTTTCCTAACCACAAAGATTCAGGACGAGCTTGAGGGAGAAGTAATGATCCAATTCAACTGACTGAAGTCATGACCCAATTAAAGCTAACAACATGCCGGGCTCGGTGGCTCAGCCTGTAATCCCGTGCCTTTGGGAGGATGAGGTGAGTGGATTGCCTGAGCCCACGGGTTCGAGACCCACCTGGGCAACTTGTTGAGACCTCATCTCTACAATAAATCAAAAAATTAGCCGGGCGTGGTAGCGCGCGCCTGTAGTTCCGGCTACTCAGAAGGCTGAGGCGGAAGAATCACCGGAGCCCAGCAGGTCGAGGCTGCGGTGGCCGGGAGTGGCCACTGCACTCCAATCTGGGTGACAGAGTGAGACTTCAACTAAAAAAAAAAAAAAAGCTAACAATATAATAAAATCAACTATATTAACCAAAATGGCAAGTATACAGCCACAAATCAATAACTAATATATGCAAAAACTTCTTAATCAATGAATTAAGATAAGCACAATATGAGAGACAAAAGAATGTATACATGATTATAACACATCAATACAAACCCTCCTAAAAAAGTGACTAATAACAAAAGTAAAAACCATAGCAACAGGACAAATGGAATATTCATGAGAAAGACATTATATAAATGATTCTGTATGTTTTGTATAATGTTTACTCCATAGAATAAATTAAATAAAGAAGAAAATATCAACCAGTGGCTCATGCCTGTAATCCCAGCACTTTGAGAAGCAGAGGCAAGAAGACTGCCAGAGCCCAGGGGTGCGAGACCAGCCTGGGCAACACAGCGAGACCTCGTCTCTACAATAAATCAAAAAGTTAGCTGGGTGTGGTGGCACACGCCTGTAGTTCCAGCTACTTGGAAGGCTGAAGCCTGAGTCCGAGGAAGGATCACCTGAGCTCAGCAGGTCTAGGCTGCAGTGGCCATGAGCATGCCACTGCATTCCAGCCTGGGTGACAGAGTGAGACACCAACTAAAAAAAAAAAAAAAAAATTCTTAGACCTGAAATAAAAACCCTGTATACTAAAGATCAGCCCTTACTTGTAAGGAACTATTCTTGTAGTGAGAAAAAAACATGTTTGCTTATTTTCATAATTAATGCCAAAAGATAAGTAGTTATTTGCGGGGCTGACTAAAATAAGGCAAAGTATGTACTATACTAAAGTGCTCTCTATCTTAGGCTGGAAGAATGAGACAATATCTACAGACTCACACTTTCAATTGTTGTGCATTGAGATGTATTTTTTTAAATTAGAAAATAGACCAAGATCTGCCCAAGAAACTGGTAAAGGGTACAAAGAAGTCTTAGCATCCTGAAATTGCTGAACTTTATGATAAAACATTATGTCTTAGCACTCCAAAGAAACATACAGCATCAAACAGTAAAAAACAAACAAATAAATAAATAAATAACAAGTGTCTTATCTACAAATTGAGGCATACATCACAGAAAATGTGATTTAATTTATCCAGGAAAAGTCATATTTCTACTTCACCTATTATTTAAAAATCAACTTAAGCCGGGCTCGGTGGCTCAGCCTGTAATCCCACGCCTTTGGGAGGCTGAGGTGAGAGGATTGCCTGAGCCCGCAGGTTCAAGACCCACCTGGGCAACTTGGTGAGACCTCATCTCTACAAGAAATCAAAAAATCAGCCGGACATGGTAGCGTGTGCCTGTAATTCCAGCTACTCGGGAGGCTGAGGCGGAAGGATCGCTGGAGCCCAGCGGGTCGAGGCTGCGGTGGCCGGGAGCAGCCACTGCACTCCAGTCTGGGCGACCGTGAGACTCCAACTCAAAAAAACACAAAGAATTTTAAAAACAAAAAGCCTCATGCC
>CAUYQG010153739.1:0-54542 GCA_963574415.1 Tarsius wallacei
TGGATTTGGAGTCGATCATACTCAGTGATCTATCACAGAAACAAAGAACAGAGTATCATATGTTCTCACTCATAAGTGGACCCTGAACAATTATAATACTATAAGAAAGGGATTGGCAGTAGTAGGAAACTGTCAGAGGAAGGGGATGGGATTGGCAGTTTCCCTCAACTGCTAGGAGAGGGAGGGGCATACCTCATCAACAAGGGTACCTGCATAATCAATGTTTGTATACCTAACCCTGAATTGTACCCCATATCTTTATAATAAAAAAAAAACAATAGCAGCAGTTTTTGTATGTTTTGTTCACTGTTGTGTTGCCAGAGCTTGCTACAGTGCTTGGAACATATCACGCTCTAAAAAAATGTTTGTTGAATAAAGAAATAATCTTCAAGGTGAGATGAAGATCTTGGAGGAGAAAATATGAGGAGGGACATTTAGCAAGCTGTCCCCTCAGACCAGTTACCTGTGACACTAGTTAGGTTCTGTGTGACTACCTCATGACTCCAAACAAGTGCCAAAGGCTTTTCCCATATTCAAATTGGACATTTTTCTTTCTTTTTTAAAAAAATTTTTATTATAAAGATGTGGGGTACATTTCAGGGTTAGGTATATAAACATTGATCATGCAGGTACCCTTGTTGATGAGGTATGCCCCTCCCTCCCCTGGCAGTTTCTCTCAACTGCCAGGCCTCCCCTGACAGTTTCCCACTACTGCCAATCGCTTTCTTAGAGCATTGTGATTGTTCAAGGTCACCTTATGAGTGAGAACATATGGAACTCAGTTTTTTGTTTCTGTGATAAATCACTGAGTATAATCAACTCCAAATCCATCCAAGTTGCTGCAAAATCCATATATTTGCCCTTCTTTATGGCTGCATAATATTCCATTGTGTATATGTTCCACATTTTTTTATCCCTAACTGGACATTTTTCACTGGGATGGATGGAAGTGTCTTTAATCCCCCAAAGCTGGGAGGGGGGCCTTGAGGGGTTGGATCCTACACTGAAGCTTTGGGGCCAGTACCTTCAAATATAGAGTCAGACTGCAAGTTTGAGAAAGATGATCAGTAAGCAAGATCCCTACATCTAGAGGATGGGGAAAAAACTCTCCCCAAGAAATAGTCTGAGCTGTAAGCCAAGCCTAAATTTTCCTTTCCTCAGTAAATTAGTATGCACCACTAGACTTGGTGATTCTGAGAACAGGAACTCAGTCCAGGACTGCATGCTATGATGAAGAGAAGGAAGGAGAGGTGTGGGAGATGGCACTCTGTACAGGGAGGGCAGCCTGACTGATGGAGGATGGTAGAGCTCTGAGTCTTGGGTAATGGAAGGGGACTGACAGCCTCTTCTGAGAGTTGGTCTTTGCTTCACAGTTGTCACTACCAAGGGCAATTCTGAGTCTAACTTTTCAAAGTCCCTTTTCACATACTTGAGGAATTGGAATAAGTGGCAAAGCCTCCAAATAACCTTTCATAGTTGGGTAAAATTAGAAGTTCCGTGACTCTTGACAGAACAGGGTAGAGGTTGAGAAAGCAGGATACTCTCTGAGCTAGAATCTGAAGATGAGAGTTTGACTAGAGCTTGGCAACTCTGGTTTGAAGCCTTGGGTAAGTCATTTTCCTTCACTGAGTCCCAATTTCATCATCTATAAAATGGAATACTCATGCCAGCCCTACCTTATGGTTAACATGAAAATCAAATGATGGGCAACATGGTTGATTCCATATTTTTGCTATTAATGTAGTCCATATACACAATGGAATATTATGCAGCCATAACAAAGGACAAACAGCAACTTGGATGGATTTGGAGTCGATCATACTCAGTGATCTGTCACAGAAACAAAGAACAGAGTGCCATATGTTCTCACTCATAAGCAGACCTGGAACAATCAAAATACTATAAGAAAGCGTGTGGCAGTAATGGGAAACTATCGTGGGGTGGGGTGGGATTGGTAGTTGAGGGAAACTGCCAGGGGAGGGAGGGGCACACGTCATCAACAAGGGTACCTGCATAATCAATGTTTGTATCCCTAACCTGAATTGTACCCCACATCTTTATAATAAAAAAAAATAATAAAAATTTTAAAAAAAGAAACTACAAAAAAAATCAAATGAATGCATGCCTGGGAGGCATTTAAGAAGCTGCAGAGTTCTATGCAGGTGTGAAAGGCTACAGTTGACAGGTTATTTCAGGTAGCACGCAGACTGAGGATTAGCAGGCCAACTGTGTATATTTGTATATGGAAAGAAGAATCTTCTAGCTTACTTGACTCTAGCTCAGGTGAGTCTCAGGTATAATTTAGTCTAATTATCAAGACGCACTCCTCTCTTGAGCTACCAGTAATGAAATCTTCTCTAAACCTATTGTATCAAAATGCCCAAGACAGGATCAAGGAATCTGTATTTTAACAAGTTCTCCTAGTGCTTCTGATGATCATGGAAGTTCAAGGTCTGCTTCACATGTCTGCCTACATATGTAATTCCTCTAGTCTTTGGGCTAACTTCTCTCCAATACTTACCTCTGCAGATGGCCTTACTAAAGAGAGCACATACTTCTGGAGGGGTTGGACAGTCCCCACCTCCACAAACCCATCCTGAACAAGATCATCTTGTCTATAGGTGAGTATATGCAAGCTGCACTGTCAATCGTAAAGAAATCATTTGATTGATGGCTAACTGTGGTCGTAGCCACAGTTAAATCTGTTCAAAACTGCTCATCAGACATTGCTGAGTCACCTGCATGATCTTTGTCATATGTCCCATTAAAATGTCACTGTTGGTGAGAGACAAAGCCTTTGGATTTTGCTAAGTACCAGCTTGGGGGTGGTCAGAGATAGACAAAAGAAGAAATGTTCCCTGTCTTTCAAGTACAGTGCCAGCTCACATATCCCAAGTTCATAATACAAGTTCTATGCCAATGGGGCTGAGGGAGCAGGAGGGGACAGGGATGGGGAGAGGCACCAGACACAATGCTTTTATGTTGTTTTTATAGAAGAAGGATGGCAGCAATTTCAACTCAGAGGGTTAGTGGAATGGAGCCAAATCTATTCTCGTGTGTACCCCCTTAGTACAAGTACTATTGGTTAGAAGTAACTTCATGAGCCGGGCTCGGTGGCTCAGCCTGTAATCCCGCGCTTTGGGAGGCTGAGGTGAGTGGATTGCCTGAGCCCGCGGGTTCGAGGCCCACCTGGGCAACTTGGCGAGACCTCCTCTCTACAATAAATCAAAAATTCGCCGGGTGTGGCAGCGCGTGCCTGTAGTTCCAGCTACTCGGAAGGCTGAGGCAGAAGGATCGCCGGAGCCCAGCAGGTCGAGGCTGCGGTGGCCGGGAGCGGCCACTGCACGCCAGTCTGGGCGAGAGTGAGACTCCAAAAAAAAAATACTCCATTTACTGCATTAGAATATAAATAACTCCATAAGCTGTGTTTTTGTCATTTTTGTTACTACTCTATATAGCACCATAAACAGAGCCTGCACAAATTAGGTACTTAGTACCTATCTGTTGAATTAATAAAAATATGAAATATGATAATCCTTGCAAGGTACTTAGAAAAGTATCTGGCATATAGTCAGCACTCAATATGTGTGTTATTGCTTTACTATTGTTATTAATAAATACTGTTCCTTGAGAAAATTGATGACAATCATTATCATTATAACACATAGTGAAGACATTATATTTTGGAAAATATGCCATTTGTTCTATATATTACTTCGTTTAATCCTTTCAACAATTTTATGAGGCAGACAGAATTAATGTCAAATTTGTCAAGCCAGAGAATGGTGACGTTCAGAAGTAAAAAAACGAATTCAAGCCCAAGGATCTTATAACATAGAGTCTGAATTGTACTCCAGGACATTTACTTTGGGTTTCATCTTTAACAACTATGCAGTATTATTTTTTTGACGCTTCTCACCTAGGCAGGTTACAGTGAGAACCTTGAAAAATAACATTCAAAGGCTAGAAGAACCATCACATCTAGACCAATCGCCTTCTGTAAGCTCATCTGACGCATTCTTATTAGGGAAAAGGAGAGCATGACATTTGAGGAACAACCAAACATATTGCTAAAATGACTAAAAGATACTAGAGGAAATCGAGGTTGACTAATTGTTATGCAAGATATGTGTCTTGTGAAAAAATGTCAAATAAGTCTAGAGTTTAATTAAACCAAGGGATTCTTTAGCAATGTGGGAAACCTTCTATAGCAACATTGTGTTGAAAACTGGAATGAAAAGTGTTTTTAAAAACAACTTTGCAGCACAAAAAGCCCCAGCCAAGATTTTTGAGCAACTGGTGCTTAGGGTTTCAAAGGTACAGAGAAAAATGCAGCATTTTACCAGGTACCACGTAACAGTACTTTTCAAATTTTATAGAAGTAAGAAACTTGCAGTGAGTACATCTGGAGTTGTTCTTTTCAATATAATCTGTGCTTAGACATAATGGCAGGTGGTCTTTTTTGTTGTTGTTCACTCCACTGTGATTATAGGGTGAGACCTTGTCTAATGATGGTGTTCTGCGAAATTGTTTTTGTTCTACAGAACACCCTAAGTGTTAAAGTAAGTCACAAGTAATTTTCAGTTTTTTTTTCTTTAGTTCCCCCATTCACCCTTAGGAGTGCCAAATACATTACAGGACACCCAGTTAACATTTAATTTCATGTAGGTAATGGATATTTTTTAGTATATATTCAGTATGTCCCAAATTTAGCATAGGGCAAACTTATACTAAAAATTTATTTATTGACCTGAAATTCAGTTACCTGGGCTCTTTGCTAAATCTAATAATCCTTCCTTCCTATCCCTTTTTTAGTTTCAGGTTAGGATTGAGAAGACTCAATTTAGACTTCCACCTCCCACCACCTTCTCTTACCCCTGAGTGTGTAATAGGAGATTTGGAACTCACTTGTTTCATTTAGACCAGTTCTTTACAGGTCCTCTAACCACGGTTAGATGGTGATTCCAGGGGAGACTCTGTGTTCTTAGCCATGAATAACTTTCATATCTTTGGAAATATTTTACTTCAGACCTATCTCTGGAGACCGTTTAGAATCATCACTGCCTTCCCCTCATCCCCGCCCCAACCAAACACATACAAATGGGTAAATGAGACGATAAGACTGAAGTATGGTGGCATGGAAAACTATCACACATATATTATGGTTTATAGCTCATTTTAGGCTATACAGTTTATTCATAAAAAATTGGGGTAAATCTGTTTTCAAAAAATTCAATAAATGTGAATTTCACGTAATAATGAGAAAATTATTAAATAATTTTATTATTTTATGGTAATAATCCATTAAGACATGAATTTCATTTTTACATAATGAGTTTGTTGAAAATAAACTCTATTCTAAGAGAAAATAAAATATAAAAGCTGAAGTCTTTGTGTTATTTCAGTGCTTTTAAAACAGCATAATGGTTCTAAATGTTCCAGCTCAAGCTCCATGCTGGGGTCCATATGCCCCTAACACTGAAACAGCAGTGTTCTGGCACAGACTTTACAATTTCACCAACCATTGAGGACAGTTCAAAGAGTAAATTGGATGAATGATTAATGCTGACACTAATCTGAACATAACAATCCAATGGTTGTATCCTCAAAGCTGTTCTACTTTCAATACCTTATGTGGCTGGTACAGAAGAGTTGTATCACCCAACAGGATTCTGTTTCTTTGTGTGAGAGAGAGCACAGGAGGCCTCTGAGCACAGGAGGTTTCTGTTAAGAGTTAGAAAACTCTACGCTCTGAAATTCCTTCCCTGCCCAAAAAGCCCAATTGTTAAGGACATTCTGAAGGCAAGAAAGTGTATTCACAAGAAGTTGGGGCAGATCATTCTCCTCGAAATTAGAGGGAAGATAGTCTATCTACTTAGTGTTCTTTGGAATGGGAACAAGTCATATCAATTTACCACTGGAGTGTTCTGCCAAAAGGAATAGGACCCTTTGTGAGCGAAAGAGGTCAGACAACTAGCTCTGATCCAGAAGAGGTCAAACAACTAGTTCTGACCCACGCCAGTGAGTAATAGCTAAATAAAAGCTATTCAGAAACACTTTGAATCTTGGAATATATTTCTTTCCTCAATAATATTTCCCTTAAAACTTCTCAGGAGGAAGGTCATCAACGACAGAAAAATCTGTACAAATTATATTTAGATTGGATATTCTGTTTATATGTTGCATTACATCAAAATCTTTACACCTTTTTATAGACCCTCTGAATTTTAACTGAAGAAATTAATTTTACATTTTTTATTAATAAAAGCAATTGATTTCACATCTACAACTACCATTTAAAACTTATGCAAATTTTGAAGTTCTTTGGAAATAGACAATGATACTATAATATATAGTGCTTATAAATATTATCTATGATGAACAATATAATATATTGTATCAATATATTACACAGCTTACTGTTTAGCTTGTGCTATTCCAATTTCTTTGGATATTATGAGTAAATAGTGTTCTGCTCTAGGATATTGATATAATGCGTTATATACATTAGAATACATACATTAACAAATGTGTAAAATGTTCACCTATGTAACGGTAAGTGTTACTAAATAATCTCACTCAGAAATTAATGTATTTTGTCCTATCCTAATAAAATGTTCAAATTGTGAAGTTAATTTTGTCATATTATTATATTGTATATATCCAATTCTAAACTAAATGCTATGTCTGTTTTTTAGTATTTCTTAGATCTAGCTCTTACCTTTTTTTTTTTTAACCAGTTGTTCTAGTAAAGTTCTGGTCAGTTTACAAATGAACAACCCATGTTTTTACTTGGTTGCACCTCAAACTACCTCCATAATTTTTTCCCCATAGTTTTGCTTTTAATGAATTCTATAAAATAAAATGAACCCTCTTACTCATTACCACAACTATGTTGATCATTTTCAGTATCATCTGTTTTAAATGTTTTAGAGCAAGGATAGTCTAATTTATTTTCCATGATGCCAGGTATGACAACACATTGTACTTAAATGATCATTTGATAACTTTTAAAAATGCTTAATTTCCACATGTGCCATATTTTATATGAATCATTCATCTATGGGTTTAAAATAAAACATTTTTACTATTTCTTTTGGACAAGGGCACACCTTTAGTTTTTCTTGTATTAATCTTTTATTTAAATGCTAAATAGCTATGTTTTTATCTTTTCGGATTATATACTCTAGATCAAATTTCAGTCTAGTAACTGCTAAACCAATGTTTATAAAAAGTAAGGTCCTTAAAGAGGACAACTTTAGATAACGTTTCCACTGTTCTGGTAGATCCTGCATATCTTAAATATGTTATAATTTTAAATTCTGCAAAATAATTCAACTAAATATGGTTCCAATGACCACTTGAGAGGGTGAAAGCCATTACTAGAAATTAATTTTTTTAAAATTAATGTAACATTATTCTTAGCCTAAAGCAGGTGTATAATCTATGGTGTAGCAAATAGGATTTCACTCTACAAAGTAAAACATCAAAAAATGTCTACTAATTATTGAGAATAAATATCAATGACCTAAAGGGCAAACAGAATATAACAAGTGGTTAGCAGCATATTTATTTTCTTTGGAAATTAATTAAACTCTTCTTATGTGTTAATAAGGTGAAAATTCATATCACAATTTGTAATTTGGGAATCATGGACTGAAGAGTGCTTTAGATTATTCTGGTAACTTCTCTTAAAACTGTAATTATATATTCATCATCACTCTACTTTGTACTAAAATGCTGAGGTTTCATTTCTGATTGATAGTCTAGGTACAATTTATGGATGCTAAAAGACAAAGAAAGACAGATAACATTAGTTGAACTTCTATTGTGATTAAATTTTATAAAAAATTTCTCAATTAGATAAGTAGAAGAAACAAGACCTGTTGGAAAGTGGCTGTTGTCGAGGATCATTATTGAATACCACACTGGTTATAACAGGCAGAATATGGTAATACAAGTCCATGACACAATAAACAAAACAAATTTTCATCAAAGGCAGGACAATTGATGACCTTACAAGAATTTGTATCCTCGGCGCCAACCATTTTTAACCAGACACAAAATTTGCTCCAGAAATTTTGTGGCTAATTTTCTCTCTAAATTTATGATTAGCAACAGTAGCTCAAGAATGGAAATAACTGTGCTGAATTATAGATTGACAACAGACTTAATAGCATTTAATTTTACCACAGTCAGGAAACATCATCCCCGCTAACGTGGACTTTTCAATATAAGGAAAAATGTCATCCTCATGAATAGCTGAAATGGAATTTACTATGTGACTCATTGATTCCAGGGATAAAATCTTTCAAGTCTAGTGCCATTCAAAACGGAAATGCTTCAGTTATATATGCATTTTCTAATAATGTCCTTAAGCATCACGTCAGTAGACAAATGTGGAAAGCTATAATTTTGTAAGTGATGAAATTGAAACAAAGATATTAAATAGTCATGCTAAACTCACTACTTATAGGGTTAAAGATCATTCTTATTTATTTATTTTCAAGATAACACCTACCACATCTTTATTTTAATAATGTGTATTTTACCTTAAAATGTAAATGCTTAATGTATAAAGAGGAGAAATAATATGAAATTTTTCAGTGGAAAATATAAATTTAACATATTTCTTCTTGTTGAATAACTCAATTTTATGTAAATCTAGCTGGCTATGGTCCAAGAAAACGATTTCGCTGCAAAGATATTAGCTGCCAGCATAATCAAGAATATGTCCAAATGTGTCTCTAAAACCAATGAAGTGCCCTGCCAAGTACTGCTGATCATAAAACTTAAAATTATATTGATCTCTCCTTAAATAAAGAGGGTTAATAATGTCTTTTTAATAGAAAACAAATGGGTGTGTTGAGATCATAAAATTCTGAGCAAACAATAATTTAAGTCCTATTAACCTCCATGTTATCATGGCTAAGAACAGTTTTCAAACATCACATAATGAAATGATTACACTAAGGCAAATTTCTGAGTGGAAAAAGAGACGATTAAAACACCAAGAATTTACCAGAGCTGCAAGAAGAGAAGTGTTGAGTGGGTCAGTAGACATATTTACTGTTATAAAAATCTACATAAATGAGCTTAGACAGAGAAAGCATCTGTGAATTTGTTAAATTTGAAAACTCTGAGGAGAATAATAAATATAGAGCAGGCAGTATGAAAAAAAAGTCAGTAAAGTTTGGCAGTCTACTAGGCTAAAAGTAGTTGAATGTACAAAAATGGAACCTTATACAGCTGGCTTAAGTATAAAGAACCAAAATGTAGTGCCAAAACTCTAGTGTACTAAGAGCCCTTATAGAATATTCAATAAAAATTTTAAGTTTCTATTAATAAGATGGAATGTATTTTGGGCACATAATTAAGAAAAAGAAAAAAAATGAAACAAAGGAGTTCAGAAAAACACTTTAGATTAGACAAAATGATTTATATAAAACTAATATCAGTTTAATATTTACCATATGCCATCACTGAGTTACTGAGTTACATCTGTTTGTTTATTATCTAGCATTTATCCATCCAGCTATCTTTTTAGACAGTGTATTAGAGTAAGTTAAAAGTAGATGCTACAGATAATGAAAGTCATTATTTGCCATGCCATCACAGAAAACATATTGTATCCCCAATTTTAGGGCAATTATGCTTCTAATATTTGTTTAAACTTATAACATACATATATTAGCATGTTTATTTATTTAAAGGTCATTTATTCTTTACATTGAAAAAATATTGCAAGCAGCAGTTAAATGAGTTGCTGTGTTTTACATGCCATCAGACAGAGGGTTCAGTGTTGAATTATAAATTTTTAAAAGTTATGTCCAAACTGCGACCATGTTTAAATCACTGTCCTAATTCTCTCTTCATCAGCAAACATCTCAAAAGAGATCTGCGCTCCCTTGGTCTTGCAACTATTTGAGCCTGACTTCCTGCCACATTGGTATAAGTAGAGGCAGATGCAATCAGGAGTGGTTTAATCTCCTATTTTGACATTTGAGGTGACAAGATGTTCCTTAGGGTCCACTTGGACTCAGTAAGTTCTATTATGTATTTTCTGCTTCATGGCAAATTTGGGACTAAATTCAGTCGTCATTCACCCAGTCATTCACTAATTCAAAAATATTGATTGTCTAGTATTGTTCAAGCTTGCACTCTGTGCTGGAAATGCAGTGGTTACAAGACAACATAGGGTCTTGCACTCATTATCTGAGAATACCTGAAAAAGAAATTCTTATTGAATTTTTAAAAATATGACCACATTGAGGAAGCCACTAAATTACAGAGACACGCAATGAATCACAGATGTCTCTAAGAAAGCAATACATCATATCTTGGGACTTTACAATTGTTCCCCCTCTCTTGAGAGTTGATAATAATTGGCAAGTCCAGGAGATTACAATCTTCTTGCTCTTGACCATTTTCTGAAGTTGTTTCATCGTTACTGATACTGCGACCTGAGTTCATCATTATCTCAAAAGTCTTCCATCTTCATTTTGAGGTCTCTTTTGGAGGCTTGCCTACTCCCACAGTAACTGTCCCTACATGATATTTCCACAATTTTAAGGGATATATACCCTTCATAAAAACTTCATAATTGTGTTTTGTGCTTTCTCAAATTCTCCTTTGTCTCTCATATGCTCTGTGTACCTCAGGCACTGTGAGGTATGCTAAGGGATGCTTCCATGACTGCCTTTCTCCTGTGCCTAGATATCAAACTCTCTCTCTTCTCCACATCTTTTATTTTCCCTCACCACCTGTAATCTAGTGTCATCTCTTGTCTGTTCAAGTTCTTTCTCTATTTGCCAATTTTGTCTTTCTGACTTAACATGGGAAGAGGAGCTCTTTATTTATCTATTAGTAAGCTGTGTCACTTTTAAGTAAAAAATATACTATTTAACCTGGGCAACATAGTAAGACACCTACTCTTGTTTTGTTTTAGTTAGCTGGGTATGGTGGCTCATGCCTTAATCTCAGCTACTCAGGAGGCTGAGGTTGGGAAAATTACTTGAGCTCAGGATTCAAGGTTTCAAGATTACAGTGAACTATGATCACACCACTATACTCCAGAGTGGATAACAGAGACTCTCTCTCTCTCTCTCTCTCTCCCCCCCTCCCTCTCTCCCTCTCTGTCTCCTTATATATGCATATATAGGTATGTGTGTATACATATATGCATATATAGGTATGTATGTATACATATATGTATATATGTATGTATGTATTTATATATGTATATACATATATAAATCTCCTGAAAGAAAATGCTCAAAAAATTATTAAATATCTTTTTTAAAAGGTACTCTTCTTTTTATTTAAGAAATGTTCATAGCTGGATGATTGCACTATAAAACTCACCACAAACTATAAATATAGTAACCCACTTAGTACAATGACCTTTGGGGTCTTGGTGTTATAGCTTATCTTTCTGTGTGTGGCCCAATTATTGTTGGCCACACTAACCTTGCTCACTTAGATTGAGTCAGAAAATTTGATTATCATTTCTTTAGAAACAATGTTTTCTATACATTTCCCATACTACCTTATAGCTTCTTTTATACTCATGAATTTCCTATTTCTAGCATCATCTACCCAAAGAAGCTAAAGACTTTTAGTCAATTCCTTTCATTAATGCTCCTCTACTCCCAAAAAGAGCATTGGTGCAATTTAGTGGCTTGTAAAATTTGGTCATTATAAAAACTTTAGTAAAAATTAACTTTTTAGCTATTCTCACATAGTGAGTGCAGGGGCTTGTGATGTCTAATAACCCCTGCATTCCCAGCACTTAGCATAACCTTGGACAAAAGTAAGACAACCGTTGTTTTTGAATTAGTGAAAACTAGGTGACTTCTTTGGGTTTTTGTTTCTACCTATCCAGTAATTTCCTCTTTGGTATTCTAAATATAGCTGCTCTGGTAGATATCCTTGCTACCTTAACTGAGAATAGTCTCTCAACTAATTTTTCCATCTCTGTTTACTTTTATTTTACAGTGAAATCATCAGACATCTTGCTTTATGTCAACTGATTCTAAAATTTCCATAATATGAGGGGGGGACTCAAAAAGACCTCAAATTATTTTTTGGAGAATGGGTCCCTTGTAGTGTACACTTCCCCTAATAGTTAAGTTTTCTAGGAACCCATCACATCAATGTACCAGCTAGCATTGTTGTAAGAGGCTGCACTGGGCTTCAGTGAATTTTTTTTTTTGGCGACCTTTCAATGTGTTTGCCCATTTCCTGATAGGTAATTTACAGGCACACTCACTCACACCATGCTGAGTATTCAGGAGTTTTTAACTGAAAAAAGGCATGATCATGCCTCATCCTCCCTATTCACTCCTTCTTGCCAAGAATGACTTTTTTGTTTGTTTGTTTCCCTGGATGAAAAAAATCTTCAAAGGGAAACATTTGGTTGATGAGGAAGAGGTGAAACAAAACATGGCCGAAGTACTAAAAAGCATCAAAACTGACAAGGTTAAAAGCTGTTTTGAGCTGTGGAAAAAGCATCTTAATAGGTGTTTTGCAGAGCTGAAAGGGAAAAAACAAAGAGTTCCATTAAGAAGTGGACAAAAGACATGAATAGACACTTCTCAAAAGAAGATATACGGGCAGCCAACAGACACATGAAAAAGTGCTCGGCCTCACTCATCATCAGAGAAGTGCAAATCAAAACCACACTGAGATACCACCTAACCCCAGTAAGAATGCCATCATTAATAAAACAAACAACAACAGATGCTGGCAAGGTTGAGGAGAAAAAGGAATGCTTCTACACTGCTGGTGGGAATGCAAACTGGTGCAACCTCTTTGGAAGACAACGTGGTGATTCCTGAAAGAACTGGAAATTGACCTTCCTTATGACCCAGATATCCCCCTATTGGGAATATACTGGGAGAAACTCAAGTCATTCAACTAAAAAGATACCTGCACAAGCATTTTTGTTGCAGCTCTATTCGCAATAGCAAAAGCATAGAACTAACCATGTTGCCCATAGAAGCTGGACTGGATTAAAAAATGTAGTACATATATACAATGGAATATTATGCAGCCACCAAGAAGGACAAACATATGGACTTTGTGGCAACTTGGATGGATTTATGGTCTATCATACCCAGTGATGTATCACAGAAAAAAAGTACCATATGTTTTCATTCATAAGCAGACCTTAAACAATTATCATAATACTATAAGAAAGGGATTGGCAGTAGTGGGAAACTGCCAGGGGAGCGAGGGGCACACCTCATCAACAAGGGTACCTGCATAATGAACATTTGTATACCTAAACCTGAATTGTACCCTGAATCTTTAAAATAAGGAAAAAGAAAAAAAAAAAAGAAAGTGGACTGGATTAAAAAAAAATGTGGTATATACACATGATGGAATATTATGCAGCCATCAAGAAGGATAAAATTATGAACTTCATGTAACTTGTATGGGCTTAGAGTCTATAATGCTCAGTAATCTATCACAGAAACAAAGAACTGAGAACCCCATGCTCTCACTCATAAGCGGACCCTAAACTCTTATCAAAATACTACAACAAAGGGACTGGCAGTAGTGGAGAACAGCTGGGGGGAGGGGTGCACAATTCATCTATACGGGTATCTGATCTCAAACCAGGTGAAGTGGGGACCAAAGTGAGGCCCAAACTTTACCTGTGCAATGACCCTTTATATACCTAACACTGAATTGTACCCATCTTTAAAATAAAAATTTAAAAAAGAATGAATTAAAAAAATAGGTGTTTTGCATCAATTGGAGAGGACTTTGAAGGTTACTGAAGTTTAAACATGCCCTTTATGCCTAGAAAATAAATCCTATATTCCAACCTATTCTTACCTTTATTTCTTTTTACACGTTTACCACCCCTTGTGATATAGCCTCTTCTCTGCATATTATTTATACTTTTCTACCTCTATACCGTCTAATAAAATATAATACCTGCCCATAGAATGTGTACCCATTCTCATTCAGTGCCATACCTGTGCTCTAATCTTTATGTTCAAAATTTACTCACTGTTGATGTCTAAACAAAAATATAACTCTATGGTCCTCATAGAAGTCAGATCCAGTGTCTTCTTCTGCAGTCTATACTGACTCTCCTACTCTCCTTGCCTGTCTTTCTCAGTTTCATTTTGTTTGCTTTGTTTTGCTTTTTATTTATGGTTTGTATTATTTCTTATCCAAGTGTATTATGGAAAATATATTTTTTTCTCCTAACTTTTAATTACAGAGTTAGTGTAGCAACTGTATTACCAATTTAATGAAAATACAATGAGATTTGGAGTCAGACAGCCCTAGTTAGCCAGTAGCCTGAGATTTTCTGAAGGATTTGGGTCAAGGTGTGAACTAGAGCCTTGCAAATACAAGCAGTTCCAACCTCAAGATAGGGAAGACAGTCAAATGGTCAGAAACAGAATGTTCAAATGCAATTTGTGTCAATTGAGCTGTGAATCTTACAATATCTAAGTGTGTTTTACTAACACAAGTAAAAAAACTGAGGAGATAGAATGTCACTATCTTGAGGACACTATCATCTCTACATTGTTCTTGCTTTATGCCTGAGCCTTCTCTATGTCTGTGAGGAGGTAACTCCCATCCTGCTAATAATGGAGTTACTTTGAAATATTTCTTTCAAGTTGTAGACTTACTTTCAGCAGCTATTTTCACCCCCAAAGATGTTCATGAGCACTTCTCTGATTTGCCTAGAGAAAAACTGCCCATCCAAGCAGCCGACCATAGCATTTCTCACTTAGTCATTTCCATAAAGTGCCTCAGTTTTGAAATTACACACACACACGCACACACACACATCTTAAAGTCTTCTTTATTGTTTAATCATTCCTGCAGAAGACAAGATAAGGACATAATGTTGAAAGTGGCACATCCACATTACAAAAGGTAATGTTTCCTACAATAGGCTCAAAGGATGAAAAGTAACTGCAGGCTGAGAAAAGGTCACAGTGTGTGGCCTCACTTCTCTAGCAGTTACCAAGAGGGGGTGAATTCGTGTTATGGCAGCAGCTACCTACCACCCAGCTCGCAATGTGGTTCTGTTTTATAGCAGAGAGCCAATAGAGGGGTCTTTCCACACCCTTAAAGGCCTTGCTGCACCACTCAAAATCTCTAGTGTAAATGACTGATGGGGAGGGAAATAAAAGTTACAAGTTTTAAGGAAGCACTGGCACCTAGAAATAACTCTGACTTCCTGGAACAGTTATTTCCTATAACGTTATGCATAGTTTTCGCTATCATGGCTGTGTATTACAAGGCCATACTCACACTCAAGAGGAGAAGATTATACAATGTTGTAAACACCAGGAGGCAGAAATCATCACGGCCACCTTAACAACTAACTGTTCACTACAATGTTTGATTAAGAAAAGACGTAATTGACTTAAAAAGTTGTCATTGGCTATGGCTGGAGTTAAGTGTAGAAGCTAGGGTATAGTGTCACTTGTGGGAGTTAGCCTTATAAGAGTGATGATCAAAGTGATATCAATGATCCCGTTCAACGAGGGGTATTAGAAAAAGACAGAAGATCTCAAGGGATACTGATAACCAAGGAAGAGAAAGTGGAATTATTAAAAACTACACGGAGAAGAGCATCCAGAGGGTGTCCAAGGAAGACTGGCAGATGGCAGAGAGGCCTGTTAGATAGGCATGAATCGAGAGGTCCTCTCTCCTCACCTAGTAGCTGTGTGATTTTGAGCAAGTTATTTATCAGTTCTGAGCTACCTTTTTGTTTTTAAAAACAGGTTAACTATATTTTCTCAGAATAAATGCAGGGAAGAGTAAATGATATAACATATGTAAATACACACAAAAATCGCTAGCCATTAGAAAATGAACCAAGATATAGTACTATGAAGGCTGTAACATTTCCATATAAAGTAATCTTGAAATATAATAATAGATTAAGGAGGCTCTTTTCATTTAAGTTCATATATGGCATCTTTTCATATCTGGAAGTGAAACATATAAAACAGAATCAGTTAACTTTAGGCTTCCCACCCTCTTAAGCTTGCAACCCCCTTTCACTAAAACTAACTAACTAACTAAATAAATAAGCAGGTCATAAACAGTTCCCCTGTTCTGAGCTAACTTTATAGCTGAAGTAAGCATGCAGCAGATGCTTAGAACATTCTTGTTTTACTACCACAAATGGCAAGGCAAAAATCCTGCTAGGATAAATTCAAGTTCAGCAGTCCAGTTGGTGGATATTTCGAGTCAGGGCCAGCTTGTAGCAGCACAGCTGCACAGCTGTCTTCCTGACATTATTCCAGAAACTCAACGTAGCCAAAGAGTAGTTGTATCTGCAGTTAAAATCCACGAGACCATGAGTGAGTGGACTCCTGTGGGAGGTTACAACTACATTCATAAATCTGGTCTTCAGTATTATTTGTGACCAAAATTTAAAACTGAATTGCAGAACTACTGTAATTTATAATTCATACGTAATAAAGTTTATTGGTAAATCATACTTTAGTAGAGAATAATTATGATACAAAATTAGGAAAAAAAGTATAAAACTAAAAAATTACCCATAATCCAGAAATCGAAAGACAATTTACTTAAATAAGTTGGCTTGTAGTTTTCAATTCATAGTGATCAATACATATACATGTATGTTTGTACCTATGTATAAATATATAGGCATGTTTAATATGTAAAAGATACATTTTAAGCAAGGATCATACTTGACATAATATTTAATAGATTTTTTAAATTTACTATCTCATAAAAGTGGAATGAGTCATTAAATATTCTTGAAAACATTATATAAATAGTATGTAATAATTATTTAGTCAATGCAATCAATTTTCTCTTGTTGACCATCTTTTTTTATATTGAAGCAACATTATATAAAACATATATATATGGTCATTATACATACACAGCATTGTGGTTATCACTGATATTTTACTTTATGATAAATTCCTATATAAAAATTTCTAAATAAAATATATGTATATATGTATATAAAATATATGTTTATACATACATACATATAGTATATATATATAACTTATATATACTGTATATGATATATACTATATTATTTACACTATACTATATTTTACACTTATGCACACACACACACAGTTTGATGACCATTAGCTCAAGTACAAATTTGTCTCCACTCACACGTTAGTTCTTGATTTGTTTCAGGAGATGTGTTTCAAAGGTAGACATGTAAAATTAGTTTAAAATCTTGTTCTTATTATTTCTTATGTATTGTAGTTAAAGAACCTTATTTTCCTAGGCCTCTGTGGAATTCTTTTCTCTTTTACTAAGAGAACAGGGCTGTCATTCCATTCCAGTTAATGGAGCGCTCCATCCTGTGGTCTCTTCTTAAGCAATTTAATCCTCCACACCAGACCCAGCACAGTCCTCACATAAAATTAGTTCTGAAAGTCTATTGATTATTCCCCGCAAAGCTCCCATTTCACCTGATACCTCAGTTCTAGACCCAGTCGTTCCAAGCTAATTCCTTTCCTTATCACCCCCCCAAACCATGATGTTAATTTCTTAACTATTTTGCTCCCCAACACAGCCTTATACAAAAAAATCTGCAAAGATGAACATTCAGTACCTCTCAGCGCACTGCCCCCATCATCCTTCCTTTCTGATACAACTGAAATCTGATCTCTGGCCTCCAAAACTTTGTCCAAGCTATTCCTTCAGGCTGGATTTACCCCTTCTCGTCTCTCTCCCTTTCCTTCCACAGTCCCCTATTTCAGAAATCCCATCCACACTTCAGATCCCAGATCAAAGATCCTTTCACTTCTTCCCAAGGTGAAAGGGCCCTCATCTTTATTATCCTACTGCATTTATTTTTGTCCCTTCTGTGAATTCTTGGATTTACAAAATGAGTATAATGACATCTACTCAACTTATAGAATTATTGTGAAAATTAGGTGACATGATCCGTGCTTAGAAGCACTTCCGGGGGAGGGAGGGGCCTACCTCATCAACAAGGGTACCTGCATAATCAGCCTTTGTATACCTAACCCTGAATTGTAACCCACATCTTTATAATAAAAAAGAAGCAATTCTGAACATTTCAGGTGCCCGATAAATATTTTTACTATTATCATGAAGTAGATGGTCACCATGATATAGAATTGGCTCCACGTTAATTATATTTTCTATTGGCCTATATTGTTTCTTCCCAAATAGAAGATAACTTTCTGCTAACCTGGGAGTTTATCATTCTATTTTGCTTCTAATAAAAGGTCATGCATAGAGTAGCTGTCTAATTACTACTTATTGATTGACCGATTCCTTCTAGCACAAGTGGACTGAGTGGTTGTACTGATGCCAAGGAGTCCCTTTGTGAAACTTGCAGCATTTCAGGAATCTTGGGCAACTCAGAAGAAAAAAAAAAATTCCAGTCTGTCTTAATGAATCTGGGTCTATTTTTATCATAAACACGTCAACTTCACCATAAAATCATTATGTTTATGACATATTAATCAGGAAAAAGCCCTTTCTTCACAGCAACTTTTTACACTGACTCTCCAGGTTCAAGTTCTCATAATACAGCAAGTGGAATATGTGTGGCATTGTGTGTTTGGCCTTCCTCTCTCATATATATACCTTATGAAGTCCTCTCATTATTTTTCAGAGCTGGTAACACCTAATTCTATGCCATTAAGACTGAAATACCTTCTATGTTCAAAGATTGAGGGTTTAGTACCCACCGCCTCCTTGGCATTCCTGGGACCCTTCCATACAATGTTATTATTGTTACATAATGAACAGTAGTAATAAATCAACGGTTGAACTTATTTCATTAGACACTCCTTGTCTCCACTTCCTGACCACCCCAACAAGCTCTCATTCTGTTCCCCCTACATTCCAAGTCTTTTTCTCCCAAGGCTTTTTGCATTAATTCATCAACTTGGAACACATATCTCACATGTCTTCACGTGATGTTTATTTATTATCTTAACTTAAATGGTCCATCTTTAACAGGAACTTTTTTTTAAATAGTCATGCAAAATAGTCTTCACACTCTATTACATATTTTATTTTGTGAATATTATCTAGTTTTTCTTAATTCCAAATGAGCAAAGACTGTCTCTTTTATGTACTAATGCATAGAAAAATGCCTCACATATGATAGGCACTCAAGACGTTTCTCATTAATAAAAAGCTTACCAAAGACATGATACAATTATTTTGAATCACATGCATGTGAAATAAAAAAATTTTAAAAATGATATCAAAATAATGTTAAAAAATTATTTTTGTGTTTTGAAATAATTAAATTGTTGACCAGCATAAATTATTTTAATGTAAACAGTATACAATTTTCAAAAATCATCTTTTAAATTTTGACGGACTTTCTTGCCAATAGAAAAATAAGACTACTGAAATTATGTTAAAATGCCTCTGCTTTAAAGTAGCTAAAAATTGACTGTGATAAAAATCTTATTAAAGAGACACTGTATAATACTCCAAAAATGTCTCTTGGATTTTCACTGACATTATTTCCATTCTTTTCAAGTGTTACATAGAAATGCAATACACATGCCAAAATGTGTAAAGTGTTTGGCATTTCCAAAGATTTTTTTTTTGTTTTATATATACACCTGTTTTCAACTTCTACATATGTAATTAAAAAAAACTAGTTAAAGAATTGGCATCTACAAAAATCTGGTGTTTTCAGATTTTGAATGTATTCAAATGCAATGGTCCTAATCTGTTCTAAAGACTGCATAAAACATATACGAAAAAAACAAAAAGAGTAATGTTATAAAAATGTTTAATGCTTTTTAAATACAAAAATGATGGGCAACCTCTTTGGGTCCCCTCCCCTGTCCTCTTAATAAACCCTGCTTTCTAAAAAAAAAAAAAAAAAAATACAAAAAAGACAAGGTTATTATTTTATTGTTATTTTGCTACTTGTTTCTGAACATATCTTTGCATTATTTTATTAAAATTTTCACAACCCTTCAGTTAGTTATTAAATATTATTGTGGCTATGATTGGTTTGACTCTGACAGCTAATGGTAAAAAACATCTAAAATATACATATTCACAAATAACAACGTGTCATTAAAAAGAAAATATCATCAAAACACAAGATATTATTTAGTTATGTGTGTGATTATATATATTAAAATTTAAAAATCATAAACTCTCATGAGAGTAATCAACTATACATAATTTACTTTGACTTGTCTAATTGACTTTAAGAAAAATATTAGGGTAACCCCCTTGGATCCCTTCCCTCTATGAGAGCTTTTCTGTCCTCTCAATAAATCCTGCTTCAAAGAAAAAAAAAGAAAAAAAAATATTAGTCATAGCCATTGTACAAATCAGAGTGCAACACGTAACTTATGTTTGTGGTGAGGCTAGGATAAGCAAATCTACTGTGATACTAGTCGTAAAAAAGCATGGTACATCTAACTATGTACAATACATAATACTTGATTATAAAATACCATATCACTGGTTTATTGTTATTATACTTTTTATTATTGTTAAACTTTTTATTGTTATTTTAGAGTATTTTCCATATACAGATATATATTTATATATATGCTCAGAATAAAATTACCTAAGAAAGCATTTCTCAAAATATATTCCCATCATTAAAGGAGACATTACTGTTGTCTTCTAGCAAAAGAATTACCAATGCATATGGAGCAAAGCATATATGATGGCTGACAATTAAGTTTGCAAACTCTTCCTAGAGAACGTGTTACACACCTCATTGCTGAAAATCACTATGGTCACATTGGAAGAACTCCCCTTGGAAAGCGATGCACCAATGTCGGCACCTGGTCTACCATCAAAGCAATTTACATACACTTGTATATATACTGCAACATATATGTATATAAGAAACCTCTCTCTCTCTCTCTCTCTCTCTCTCTCTCTCCCCCCTACTTTCTGAATAAACTATATTCTTCCAGATCCCCATTGCCTCAGTCTTTTCTGGTATGAATTTACATTGCCAGCGAGTTCATACTACACCATCCCTTGCTAGAATTCTCAGGGCGAACCCAGAGGCATCTACCTCAGTTTGGGAAATTTTACTGGGGCTCAGAACCTTCTGCAAAAATCCTGGCATCAAATCTCCCAAATACCAGTTGGAGCAGCCTTGCCATACTGGGTGGAGGACTGCCTCTGATGGGACGAGGGGATCAAGAGGATGCCCTTTCTGGCTGGATACCCACACACTAAAGGCTAATTCCATTGATCCTCTTTTGAGGTATCAACTGAGGACATTAATAGTATCTCCCTCTCCCTGACCTTTCAAGGATTGTTCTCAGGACCAATTTCTCTCTCTCTTTAGGATTCCTAATAGAAAACCCTCAATAAGGAGTGGCTAAGATCTCCCTCCCACTGAAATCTTCCTAAAATGTCTTAGGAGCCTCTCACTAGAGAGTTGCATCCGCCCTCTATTGTCTCCTCAATACTAGAGGTGGGCCCAAGGAGAGTCTTTTGTCTCTAACACTTTCCTTTATAGCAGCCACAAAGGCAAATGATCTAAGGGTTTTCAAGATGGCAAGCCTTCCAAGCCCCTTTTTTCTTTCTGGGACATACTCTTTCTAACTCCTTCTTTAATTGCTTTACGTCTTTTCTGCTTTTCCTCTGGCAACTCATCTCTCCCGTTTTCTCACTTTCAACCTCCTTTCTCACTACCTGATCCAACCACATGCACTGCTCCTCCATCCCCTGGCCTGCTCACACTGGCTCCAGACCTCCCTTTAAACCTCTCAAAACTCATCAGCATCCCTTTAAAAAATAACTGTGGCAAGAGGTATTATTTAAGTTCACATTATCTTATTTTTTATTTTTAATATGATAAATCTCTTTCAAATTAGATGTATTCTAAGGCTATCAGTCCTCCTCTGAACAAAAAACAAAGGGACCACATGCTAATTAACTAATTCTGTTAACTCACAGGGAAAAAATTAAGTCTATTGTTACTTTAATCTGCTTTCCAAGCCAAAATTCCAAAAGCTCTAGTAAAATCTTATTGCTTTACCATGTGCTAACACATTAGTGCTAAATAACACAAGTGTTCATTATAACAGGCCTGCTAATTTTTGTTTGTTTGTTTGTTTGTTTGTTTGTTTTGGCGGGGAAATGTTGGATCACTTTACTAAGCCTGGTACTTCTCTTGCCAGATGGGTGATATCCTGTAAATACTCTGTGTGGCACAATGAGGCATGAGAACTGATCACTCTCATCTAATTGTTTGCACCTTACAACTAAAACTGTAATTTAGTAATTTTATTAAGGGTCTTAAAGAATTTACCTGCTCATAATTAGAAATAAGTAGGGACACATCATTTCACATAAATGTGGTCTGTAAAGGGCTTTACCTAAGACCATTACAGAGAAATAATTGAAGGTTTCATATGTGTAAACATTTTTCTTGATTTGCTTAACTACTTTACAAACAAGACCATCGTCTATGGAGTATTAAATGCCCAACTCCGGAGTTAGATTCAAAACTATTAATACCAAGCTTCCAATTACAGAAAAACTCTTGAGGTTTTTTTTTTTTTTTCAGCCAAGATGTTTGAGGAAACAAAATAAGTACCAACATGGAGGGCAATAGACCAGAGGGCCAAAAAGAGACATCCAAATTGGAGATTAGTGACAAATGTCCAATGACCCAACACAGACCTGGCATGAACAAACCTGCTAAGGGGATGGTGTCCATTGTGATGGGTACAATCCTCAGGAACACTTAAAGCATATTTGCCCCCCCAAAGTCTAAACCTCCAGGACCTTGTCCACTGTGCAAGTCACAGAGCCATTAGGTAGCAGGTGCACTCTCTTCTGAAGGGAAGAGAGAACACCTGGCTCAGAAATGGTGGCCGCTGAGGAGGCCTAGATATCTACTAAAGTGCCTGGCACTGGCTCATTATCACTTTAACAACTCCCAGGTGAATATTAGGACACTGGAACCAAAATTAATTTCTTAATTAACACAGGTGCCAGCTGTTTGGTCCTGGCCATTTATGTTGGAATCATATAACCTTTTCTTAATCAAAAGTTATTAAAAGGTTAATTCACAATGTGTTCTGAAGAAAAACCCCTTCTCCCACTCCTTCCTTCTGAAGCAGAGATGTCAGTCTTCAGAATGGAGGTTACCTGGGATCGCTACCTCTTTAGATTATCAATCATTGTAAAGGTATATCAGTCCTATTATTAAAAAGAAAAACAAAAGGGGCAGTTTTCTCTCACCCATGCCACCTGTTTTAAATTATCTTGTTGATTATTATTTCCTACAGTTTAAACTACAACCTAACTACATGTCTCCAAACTAATGTCAAATTTTTTTCTCCTTCAAACTTTCCCCAAGTAACTATATATATTCTAAAAATACTCCATGGGCTCCTCTCACCTCATCCCTTTCTCTTACTTTAGACAGATAGGGACATTCCTATGCCCCAATCCAGCAAGAAGCAATTACAGAAGACTGACATTTGTCCCTGTTCCCTAGCTTCAAATAAGTATATTTCAAAATAACAAGAAGAGAGAATGAAAAGACAGAGCCCCAAATGGAATTTCTGTAGTTTCCTTGAGCTCATACATGATAGTGATCCTCTCCCAATAATCCTTTTCTGGAATCGTGGGAAAGACATTGAGATTAATTTCTCCTAAACAATCTGTCTTTCAGCTATCAGACCTGTCCTTCATATGTATATAACTGGAGTGCCCATCAAGCTGGTCATTAAGGAGGTGAAAGTCAGACCCCATCACCAATGCAACAATTATGTGACTAATCCATTCATCTGCCTGCCTTCAATCCCCATGATGTCAGTTTCTGTGCTTACCTGTCCCCTTCATGATAACATAAACAGACCACCCAATCACCTTAATACCTGCCCCACACCAAAGAAAAGCCTTAAAACCATTCAACTTCAAGCAGCCACTGCCATGCTTTTGTTAAGCTCTGTCAGGGTAATGCTTTTCTTTAAGCTCTGGCCTCCTCCCTAATCTTGAGGAGGTGAATCTTCTCTCTCTTTTTTCTCTCTCTAATCTACTTTCTAAATAAACTATATTTTTTCAATCTAATTTCTGTGCAATTCTTTGCATCTTACTCATGGCACCAGCCTATCCCACAAACCTAGCGCTAATTTCACTTAATTTTGATGTCAAGCACCTATTCCAACAATATGTATAGAAATTTAATTTCAGAAATTCTTTCGGGCTTCACATCCATTGTGTGCCAATTCTTGGAGCTAATATACAGAAGACAGGCATAAAAGAGCGATTTGAGTTGGCAATCTAGTTATTGCCTATAAGAAATCAAGTTACATCTGAATAATATGATAAAAATAAACAGGTTACAATGAGAAGTTTATTTTTATTCTAATAGTGTTGATTTACAGCTGATAACAGAGAAGAGAGAATTAATAAACTAGTTATTGCCTATAAGAAATCAAGTTACATCTGAATAATATGATAAAAATAAACAGGTTACAGTGAAAAGCTTATTTTTATCCTAATAGTGTTGATTTACAGCTGATAACAGAGAAGAGAGAATTACTAAACTTTGCTACTTTGGTTTATAAATAAAAATGCAAGCTACAGACTAACATAGATCCAGCCAGGAAGTTTTGTGTATATTTTTTTTGACGTTGGAAATGAATGCTGTTTTATACTTCAAGTTACATTGTACAATATATATTCCAGAAATTTGACTTAACCCTGTGGTTCCATTACTTTTGCATTTGCATGGTTTCTCTTCCATTACCTTGACTTAATGCATTTAATTTTTGTCATGTTAGTAAACATGTGTATTTATATTAATTTATGTAATTATACATTATTGTATATGTGTATGTATATGACCACAAGCATCTTTTCTTAAGATGAATGAAAATTGCATTCTGCAAAGACAGAAGACTCAGTAGAATCAAAGGAACTTGAGCTCTATGTTTAGCCAAGATTCATTTCATTTTCTGAAGAGTACATATAAACTAAAACACACCAGATTTGTGATGGATGATAAACATATACATTTTCCTTTATAAATTACAACTGACAATATTTACTTTTTAAAATTCTTTAATGCAAATACTGCATATGTTCATATAGAGTAAAACATCTATTATTGTTGCATTAGATGTAACAGTCAATTTTTTTCTTGACTATGATATGAAACTTTGTTTCATCTAGTCTCCCAAACCATAAAATTTCCACTTTATTTTAATAGTAACCATAAGAAGATAAGCTATTTAGTGAAAATTGCTATATATTTTTCTAACAGAGTCTAACTACATTTGGAATTAAGGATTAGAGTGTGAAGGAGACCTAAAAAAACCCAGAAGTTTTTTTTTCTCTCTTTTTGTTTTTTTTGAGTCAAGAGTCACTCTGTTGCCCAGGCTGGAGAGCAGTAGCACGCTCACAGTCACTGCAGCCTCAACCTCCTGGGCTCAGATGATCCTTCTGCCTCAGTCTTCCAAGTAGCTGGAACTGTGAGGCACCATGCCCGGCTAATTTTTATATATTTATTGTAGAAACGAGGTTTTGCATTGTTACCCAGACTGGTCTCGATTGCTCAGGCAATCTTCTCATCTCTGCCTCTCAACGTGCTGGGATTACACATATGAGCCACCGAACCTGGCCCGAAATTTACTCATAAAAAATTGTGCATTTATTCTTACATGTTTAAACTTCAGTCACTTTCAACATATTCTTTGTTTGATGCAATACACCTACCGAAACACTTTTTCCACAGCGCAAAACAATTTTGAACTCATCAGTTTTGATGTTAGTGGTTCCGTCATTTTTTGTTTCACCTCTCTCACATCGGCAAAATGTTTCCCTTTTTTCATCCAGGAAAAAAAAAAATAAAGTCACTTAGGGTGAGATCAGGTGAATAGGGAGGGTGGAGCACAGGAGTCATGTCATTTTGGGTCCAAAACTGTTGAACACTCAGTGCTGTGTAGGCACATGTATTTGTAAATCACCCATCATAAAATGGAAAAACATGTTGAAAGAATCTCCAAAAAAAAAAAAAAATTCACTGAAGCCAAACAGCCTCTCCTAACAGCTCTAGCTGGTACACTGATGTCAGTGGGTTCCTAGAACACTTACCTAGTGGAGGAAACCTGTACTAAAGGGCCCACGCTCCAAAAAATAATTTTGTTTTTTGGGTTGTCCCCCCTTGTGTATCAAAACTGTGTTTAGTTCTAGCATATTTTATTGTAATTACCAAAAAAAAAAAATTTTACCCAATCTCAAACTGATTAAGACACAATATTGGAATGGAAATTTTTAAAAAGAAAGAAAATATGACAGTGATGAGGTATAGGAAGATATTACTCAAACAACAATATGTGAATGTTTTATAAAATAGTGACACTGGTGGCATACTTGTTAGTAAAATCTTGTAGAGTTCAAGTGCAAGGTGAAAATGTACCAAGATTAGTTGATCATAATGGGATTTGGTAGCTGGAACACCCTCCCACCAACAACAACAAAAAGAATACCATATATATGTTGCAGATATATATACATATATAATATTTATATAATTAAAATACCCCATAAGATAATTTTTCATTAGTTCTTCAGTAGTGACACCTATGATTTATATAATAGTGACACTTTAGTCTTATGCAAAGAAATTTGATAGCAATACTAAGCTAAAATAAAAATATAAACCTAATGAAGGAGAGACAAAAGCAGACCAATACACATGGATGTAAAGATTTTAGATAAAACATTATAAATTGAATCCAACAAAATACTAACAGATTGTGTTGTAACTGAGTAGGATTTGTCCTAAGAATGCAAAAAATAACTCTACATTAGAGAAAATATATATAACTAAATTTTTCCAAGCAGAAAGCCAGCATAATAAATTTAAGATTTTTTTCTTAAAAACTGGAAAATTAGAAGTAGGAGAAAAAACTTTCTTAACTTGATAAAATGCTATCTTATAGAAAATTAGAGGGTTCCGTATACTAAATAGTGAAAACAAAGTTGTAAACTATCACCACCGCATTCAATATATGTGAGAGATTCTAATTAATTTCATAAGAAAACAAAAAGATTTTTACTGAAACTAAGGTGATACAACTATAGGCAGTTTTTCTATCATGAGAAGGGTAAATTTTGTTCAATGAAGAAAGTAGTAAGAATGTTAAAAATTGGTAAGAGCTGCTGAGAAAGTATCCTCTGACTGCCCCTTATGCTCAAGCAAAAGTGATCAACTGAACTCCTAGGTAAGTTTAGAGATATGCTAGTAGAAAAAACCTAGTTCCTATTATGACTAGAAACCTGATGGGAAGCAAGCATTCTCAAAGTTCTCCATGTTACTACTGCACATGAGAGCAGAGTAAAAATGGCTACCTGAGGGTGCTTAGGCAAATAGACTTATTAAATCTTAGAGTCCCCATGGAACCCACTGGAGAAACAGGAGTGAACTAGCATGTTCCTCTGTGGCTGAGAGTAGACTGATTGCAAATAACAATAAAAGCCATTAGTCCTTGAGTATGACCTGATACCTAATGAGAGCATGATCATCTTAGCAGACATTGTAGGGAGACATGATGAACAAAAAACACAGATCTCCTGCTGATGTTATGATTCTGTGTAAGCTCTTAGTACTTAAAGATGTCTTTGAGTCTAGTGAGAATTGCCAAAATCAACTGAGTATGCCACAAATTTGAAAAATAATATTTCCACTACTGGGAAATATGAGGATATATGCAGAGTCTAGGTATAAGAAAAATAAAGAACATTTTTCTTCTTCACAAAAAAGTTTATGACCCATTTCATAATTCATACATAGGATCTATTCATTCCTGTTGCTATATCTAAATTTGTACTTAGAACATTCATCTATAGAATCAACTCCCAGTCTTTCGGTTAAGATCATATGTTGAACATGCATCTATTCATCTATCTATATCTACATTAACATACAAACATATACACTATATACACACATACACATAAATAAAAAAATATCTGAAAGGGCATATAGCAAATTAATTCTGAGGAGAGATAAGAAGTCACTGGGCAAGCAGTGTGCAGAGGACCTACAGCTTTTTGCTACATTTATTTTTATCATTGGAAGATTTTATGATAAGAATGAATATTCGTGCTTGACTTTAAAAATAAATTGATTAAGGTAGTCAATATTTCACATTTATAATTATATATTATACATTATTCATGAGTTTAAGAATAAGTGGACTTTATGGATTAAAAGTAGTATACAAACAATACTTTTTAATAGAATACTTATTAGCCATTTTAAAAAACTGTAGGTTTTCCAAGTGTACTTTAAAATGATCATTGATGTCTCTCACTGTAATAGATATAATAGCTTAGAAAAAGATTTCTATTTGTGCTAGCAGAGTTCTGTTTCATGTATTCAATTCAGAATAAGATTTAAAGTAATACTTTAATTGTTTGAAAATTGAAGATGAATTGTTAGAAAATTGGGACCTTTAAAAATACAGATTCTGTATCAGTAGATCTGGGGTAAAGCCTGCATTTCTGACAAACTCTCAGATGATGCCTTTTCTGCTAAGCATACCTAAAAACTATTTACAAAATACAGAAATTGAAATTTTAATTAGTTAAGTAATTAATTAATTGAAACTTGAAACACACATAGATTCATGTTTACAAGTATATAGGTAAATTAGATTTGCTATTTTCATTTGGATGTTTGCCCTATTGCTAAAATGTTTAAATGACCATGGAATCATGTTATATTGAAGCTCATTTGACCATCATGATAGGTTTCATTTAGGGTTCATTAGCTGCAACTAAGTGAAGCAGGCAATTGTTTGAAAGGAAGTAAGGCAGCTCACAGAATTTAAGGAAAAAAAACTCATTGAACCACTGAGCTTAGAAACGCTAAGCTCAGGACCACTCTCAAGATCTAAGAGGAAGGAATAGACAATCTCTTCTTAGTGCTACAATAATAGGTCTTTTTGACGTTGTTCATGCTTCCAAGGTAAGTAAATATAATAATCCCAACTTGGATCTCCCAAAGCGAAATGAGGGTGCTGTTAACAGGGAAAAAAAATAGAAAGTGGATGGTAAAATGACAGATGCCCACAGTATCATGATATACATAATAATCAATTTGCCAGGTAACTGAAAAGGTAACTAGACCAAAATACTGAATAAATGCCCTAAAGTGTGTGTGTATGTGTTGTGTGTGTGTGTGTGTGTGTGTGTGTGTGTGTGTGTGTGTGCATTCAGTTATTTTTTTTTTCACTCTGAGGACAATGAAAACTTAGGAAGTAATTATGAAAGTTTACATGGTTGTGTAGAGTCATATCAGAATTTTTATTTTTTAATTTCCATATTTGTTATTGCTACATAAATAAAATAATCTAGTTTGAATCCTTTTGAGATTGGCTTTTTTACTCAGAGTTTTTTCCTGAGTCACATCCAAGTTTTTGTTTATCGATAGTGTCTTCCTTTTTATCATGGAACAGTATTCAGATTTATATGTACCACAGTCAGTTTAACTATTCATCATTTTTTTAATTTATTTTTATTTGCATATATTCATGAAGTTTAAGTACAATTTTCCTGCATTGATATATTGCATTGTTGTGAAGTCAGGGTCTTCAACGCATTTGTCACTGGAACAATACGCATCGTACTCACCAAGCAACCTCCCAGCATCTACACTCTTCACATTCCCCCACACTCTGAGTCTCCATTGTCCATCATTCCACCTCTGTTTCTATACATACTATTTCACTCCCACTAATAAGAGAGAACACATAAAAATATTTGTTTTTCTTTGTCTGAGTTGTTTCACTTAAGATAATGGCCTCTAGTTTCAACCATGTTGCTGCAAAAGACAGAATTTCATTCTTTTTCTGGCTGAATAGTATTAAATTGTGTGCATAAACCACATTTTCTTTAACCAATCCTCCATATGCGGACATTTGGTTGATTTCACATCTTTGTTATTGTGAATAGTGCTGCAATAACCATGTGAGTGCAGCTATCTTTTTGATATGATGATTTCTTTTCCTTTGTATATATACTCATTGTGGAATCCTGAATCAAATGGTAGTTCTTTTTTTAGTTCTTTGAGAAATCTCCACGTTGTTTTCATAAATATTGTATTACAATATAGTTTGAATGTTTTCCCCTCCAAATCTTTTGTTGAAATGTGATCCCAGTGTAGGAAGTGGGGCCTAGTGGGAGGCCTTTGTGTCATGGAACTGGATCGTTGATTAATGGTTTTGTACTGTTTTTGTAGGGAAAATTTTTTTCCCCTGAGGACGTATGTATGCTGGCGATTGCATAAGATTATTTCACTTTAATTTTGTGTGTCTACAGTAGTGTGATAGTTCTATGACTTCTTTATTGCTACACAAAGTCAGTGGTCGCTGAGATTTTTCTCAGTGTCTTAGGATACAGTTATAAATTGAGTTTGTGATGCAGTTTAACTGGGGACTTGGACACCAACTGAACCAATCTTTGGGCCCTTTTGTTGGTAGCAGTGTGCTAACTGTGCCTGTTCTTATGTTCCAGAGCAGTTTATGCTGGCTTTGGTGTTAGTGGGTCCTGGAGGGCTGATTCTTGGGCTTCCACGTGACTTTCTTAGAATCTAGCAGTGGGAGCAGTGGGCTGGGTGTGTGAGCAGATTCTCAGGCCCATGGGCTGTTGGTTTGGTGTCAGCAATGGCAGTAGTGGTGTAGCAACCTACTGGGACTCAAACAATCCATGTTGGTGTTGCTGGTAGCTGTGATTCGCGCAGGATAGTCCCCAGTACCACAGCCACCTGCAGCAGAGTGATGGATATTGAACTAAGTGTGCTTTAGAAGAGCTTGGCCTCACCCCATCCTTCCTCTGGCTGAGTGTTGACTGCGGCTGTGTTGTTCAAACTTGATCCAAGGGTGGAGGACAGCCCAGTGTTAAACTCTCAAAGTGGTGCCAGCTGTGGACCTGTGACCAGAGAAGGCAGCGTTCCTCTCAGGTGAGAAACATGGACAAGAAGTTGTGGAGAGTGAAGTCTGCTTGAGTCTGTGTCTCATAGGAGCACACATCAGGGCAGTGGTTATTGTCCTAGATATGTGTAGAAAAGTCTATTTTCCCTGTCCCTCATCAGTCAGGTGGCAGCTGTAGCCATGGGTTCAGCTTGAACTGGGACTGAGAGTGGAGCACAGCCCAGGGTTAAATTCTCAAAATGGTGCCTTGGATTGGGACCAGGGATGTCAGGGCCCTTCCTGGGCAGGTGAAGTGCGCAAAAAACTGTGAGAAGTGAGGTCCTCCCATGCTTCAGTCTCAACAGTAGCCTGCAGCAGGGTGGTACAGAACTTCCCCAGGGTACGAGGGAGTGCCCAGTCTTTTATCTCCTTCTTGCAGTAGCACAGTGGCAACGGCTGCGACTGTAGATCTCTGGTATCAAGGCTTTCAAAATGGCACTTGGCTGAAGCTGCTCTAGGCTCAGTTGCTTGTCGACTTCTGTGTAGGTTCCCTTTCTGGAGCAAAATCCCTGTACAATCTTTATGATGCTTCATATGTCAAGCTTGAGAGAATAGGATCAAGGGTTTCTTCCTAGCCAAGATCATAAAAGCCCATTTCGCAGTGTGGAGCCCTGGAAGTTTCTCTCTCACTGTTTTCCTATGGCCAGGAGTCTCTTGGCTCTCAGCCAGGTCCTGGCCAGGCAAGTTCCCCATTGATTTTTAAACACACTTTTTTCACATTTGAATATCTCTAACATCAAAATGTGTTGTACAGGCTATGCCATTTTGGAGTTGGAGCATTGAAACATAGTTTGGACGTATTTCTACTAGTGACACAAAAAGTGATGACATATCTCACAATGGATGGCATTTTATATTTGATAAAATATAATAGTGGTGTTGTGATTATTAAATGAGATAGTGCATACAAAGCACAATGATTGACAAATACAAATTGCTTTATGAATATTACCAATCATGATGATACTAATGATAATGATTATACATTTGAAGTAGTTAGCTTGTAGAAGTGCATAACTGCAAATAATTTAAACTTACTAGTATAATTTCAAACATTACACTAGTGGAATTCTGTGGTCCAAATTATTTCATAAAATTCATAAAAGATATATGGCTTTGTGGACCAAGTTTTGAGGTAGGGTAAGGCTTCAAATATATTGCTACTCTTTCTTCTTAAAATCTATGTATAAAAGTTTGCAGACTTATATTTTGGAAATAGTGTCCAAAAAAGTGTATTATTATGAAAAACAAATGAATCATTTGGAATAATCTAAAGACTCTGTGAAGAGGAGATGCTGAGCACTTTGTGTGTGTGTGTGTGTGTTTTTTTTGGTCAATAGTGGGTATGGAAAAATTTGAAAAACTGGGTACATTTTCTTTTAAAAATATATTTTTAATGAAGTTTAGAAACATTAATTATATACAACATATAGAAAACTCAATGACCCTTTATATAAAAATAGTCAATAATTTTAGCTTATAATAGTTGTTATTAGTATTTCAATTGTTTTTTACTTGTACTTTCGCAAATAGTGAAGTGCTACTGTAAATACTATAGTGAGTAAAACATAATTCTAAAAAAAGTGTGCAAACAATATTTATAAAAGATTTTATACTTTCAACTAATATGAAAACTCAGTATCTATCGCTTATTTCTTTTTTTTTTTTTTTTTTTTTGAGTTGCAGTCTCACTCTGTCACCCAGACTGGAATGCAGTGGCCGCTCCCGGCCACCGCAGACTCGACCTACTGGGCTCCGGCGGTCCTTCCGCCTCAGCCTTCCAGGTAGCTGGAACTACAGGCGCGCGCGACCACGCCTGGCTAATTTTTTGATTTATTGTAGAGATGAGGTCTCACCAAGTTGCCCAGGCGGGTCTCGAACCCGCGGGCTCAGGCAATCCACTCACCTCAGCCTCCCAAGGTGTGGGATTACAGGCTGAGCCACCGAGCCCGGCTCTATCGCTTATTTCATTTACTTCTGGCTATTTTTTATTTCTAGCTTCTTGTATTTCTCTATATTGCCTTTAGTTTTCTTCTCTCCATTATACTAACTTTGCAGTAAAATCTATAAACAAATACTGACATTAAATTGCCTGAGTAAGATTAAGAATTTTAAGAATATGCTATTTTTTGTGGAAAATATGTTTACTATGGACTTAGGTTTAGCATGAACACAACATATGCATATATACATGAGACCAAGATATGTATTATGCAACTAATTTGCATATTTTATTTGTAACTGAAAAAACAATTTGATAGAGTCAATAAAGTCTATTGTTATAACAATTAGAATCTTATATAAAATTTTGCCATATGGAAAGGAAGATTTCATGAGCGATATAGTATTAAGCTCAACTAAAAGGGCAATTAAAAATATTAGCATTATCATTGGAAGAGGATATTATAGTGTTCTTTCCTTTTGCTATGTAACTATAATCTCTGAGTTCAAAAGAGCTTACAGATTTAAATAAAATTATATTTCTTTCCTAAGATGAACCTTTTAAAGAAAAAGAATATTTTGGCTTCACCTTTATAAATAATTCTTAAAATTGACAAAGTTTTGAGGCATTTTTAAAAATTTTTGCAAAAAACACACACAAATAAACTATAAACAAACCAACAAGTAAACACATTTCAAGCAGATGGGTTTTCCTAAACCCATCTAACCTTTAAGTAAGCCAAGACTCAAAATTATTATCAATTTGGTTCAGATGTTTTTAATAAATGAGTATGAAAAAGTAGAATTTTGTATGAAAGGTTAGAACAGTAAAGATAGTAAAAAAGACATAATTTTCAATAAGTCCTATGAAAAGTGATTTACAGGCATCTGCACTGCTCCCATGTAACTTTGGTATAGTGTAAGTAATGAAGTATAAAGGATGTGCCATTTAGTTGTGTTTGTAAGGGTGTTCATAGAGTATAAATCAATAGTGTTGCAATTTTGTTGTTATCAGTTTTCATTTCTGATTAATAATAATCAGGCATCAAGGTAACATTGATACTTATTTGAATGTGAGCACACTATATCTGTCACATCATACACAGAGAAATACGAGCCTCAGTTAGTTTTCATCTTTTTTTTATTTTAAAGATATGGGGTACAATTCAGGGTTAGGTATACAAATGGTCATTATGCAGGTACCCTTGTTGATGAGGTGTGCCCCCCTCCCTGTCCCTTGGCAGTTTCCCACTACTGTCAACCCCCTACTTATAACATTATAATACTCGTTCAAGGTCCACTTATGAGTGAGAATATGTGGTACTCAGTTCTTTGTTTCTGTGATAGATCACTGTGTATTATAGATTCTAAGTCCATCCAAGTTGCTGCAAAGTTTATAAGTGTGTCGTTATGGCTGTGTAATATTCCATCATGTATATGTACCACATTTTTAAAAAAATCCAGTCCTCTTGCAATGGGCAGCATGGCTGGTTCCATGTTTTTGCTATTGTGAATAATGCTGCAATAAAGGTTTTCATCTTAATGAGTTTTTAAATACACTTTCTTCTCATTATTCAGTAAAAAAACTATAGAAACTCTGAGGGAAAGGAAAAAAACAGTCAACTTTGCCACAAACTGAAGGGAAGATTGCAACTGTCCAATAACTTCATAAAATATCTCACAATTGTAATGGACAAAAGCATCAGTTTAGAATGTCCAATTGTCAATGTCAGTGTGAAATTAACTGTTGTACTTGAGAGCATTACAAGTATTAAAAATATCCCATAAATAAATAAGCACAAAACACTTTCAAAAGTTTTTCAGTGCAAAACAATAATAAAATTTAGTATGAATATTTTCAAGTATCATTCTGGCATATTTTAGGAGGCATTGTACACATAAATTCAATTATGTGTACATTGACTTTTTTTTGTACATACTATTAAATTCAGAAAGATAAAATTACATTAATATAGGCTAAGTGACCCTTTTAGCCAGGGAGGTAAATTCAAATACTTTACCTCTTATGAATCTTAACATCATTCTATTAATATTATTTATTAAATTCCTATATGTGCCAACCAGTGTTATATGTATTTAAGGGACATCTCACTTATTTTCACAATAATACTATAAGGTAACTATAATAATGTCGATATTTAAAATGAGAGAAATAAAACAAGGGAAAAAATTATGTTGTCCAAGACCACAAAGCTATCAAGCAACACACCCAGAGTGGTAACTCAGATCTGTTAACAATCACATTGTTAAGAACTATACCTCTGTATAACAGTATTTACTCAAAGCTGCTAACAGGTATTTCAAGAACATGCTCCGAAATTTTATTATTTTTAGAAAATAGTCCCAAGTTCTTCTCATGGCTTTCCAAAGTACTTATTTGCTCTTGGAGAAAAGTCATTTTTATTCTCAGAGAATGTTAAAAGGAACAATTATATCTTCTTTACATACTTTTTAGGAATGTTGTAAGAAATGGAGTTTACATGTAAGAACATGTTAACTATCATAAGATGTTATGAAAATATATTGCATGTAATGGCCACATTTTATGTGCACCTATGGTATTGAAATTAGTTATTGGTTTAAATTATTTATGACTTAAGAACTTAGCAAAAAAAAAAAAAAATCCTGCCTGTTTGAGGAGACAAACTGTAATAGAGACAGATCATTATACTGCTCCCTAAACGCAGAAGTCTTTTTTGAAATCCTGAGACTTTCCTGAAAGTCAGAGCAGATAAATGTACATGGCAACATTAAGTGTTACGTGAGAAGTACAAATTGGCAAGAACTCCATTGTTCCTTGATGGGGGCATTATAATACTTATAACTTACATTCGATCAATTTTCTTATGGCATCTATTTTGTGGTGCATTATATACAGACATGGTGATACATTACAATGACCTAAAAACTGGTATTTCAGCCAGGCTCGGTGGCTCAGCCTGTAATCCTGCGCTTTGGGAGGCTGAGGTGAGTGGATTGCCTGAGCCTGCGGGTTCGAGACCCGCCAAGGCAACTTGGCAAGATCTCATCTCTACAAAAAATAAATAAAAAATCAGCCGGGCGTGGTAGTGCATGCCTGTAATTCCGGCTACTTGGAAGGCTGAGGCAGAAGGATCCCCGGAGCCCAGCAGGTCGAGGCTGCAGTGGTCGGGAGCGGCCACTACAATCCAGTCTGGGCGACAGAGTGAGACACCAACTCAAAAAAACAAACAAACAAACAAAAAAAATGATATTTCTTGATGCCATCTTCAAGAAGTTGCTATATACCCTTTGGAGCCTCCAAGTGACATCCATGGCAGCTTTTGTAACCCATTATCTCTTAAAGCAGGATCTGCAAATTCAAATGCCCAAGTGACATGCCCAATTGCATGCCCAGGTGACATGCAAAATTTCCAGGTATGGAAATTGCAGCGATGTAAGCTTCAGTTCATTTTGACATTAATGAATGCGGGCCTACTCTTGCCAGGTCTTCTGATTTTTAAAATAGCCAAAATTGGATCTTTGAGCGAAACACTCCCAATGTTTAAATGTTAGAAACTAACTCAAATTAAAACAAGAGAAGTTGGCTGAACAAAATAATTCTACTTGTGGGATTAATTTTGCAATCTCTCTATTCATAATCTCTAAATCAGACTTTTATGATCCATTCCTTATATTAGTCTATATAAAAGCTGTCTCATTATCATTTGATACTTATCATCATGTATTTCTTCCAATTTAAGGCAAACTTGAAGTACATTTTCAAGAAGGCATAGTTAAGTAGCTAGTCTCAGTTACAATTGTAAAAGGAATTTCTTATTTCTGGTTTTGATAGAAGTTGTAGTTTTGGGGTTCACTACCAAACTCATGCTGCTCTATAGACTGTCTCTCCACTACAGCCTGATTACAGTATATGAGTGTGGCTGAAATTTTGCACTTCAATGGAGCGGGTGCTTTGCTAGGCAGAACTTCAATTAAACGCATGACCTAGAGGTGTTCAAAGGTACTTGGCCATTGGTGTGGTGGAGGATGAATTTGTTTTCACACGCATGTGTAACAAAGCTCGGACTATCTCAGTATCTGTGCACACTGGGATCATCTTGCTTAATTTGAAATGGCACAGAACCGGTGTCTCTCTGAACTTCCTGGTAAAAGGTGACCTCTATTACAATAGAAATAATATTTCATGCCTCTATTGAAATGCCCCTATGATAAAATGGAAAAAGAAAATAAAGCATTTGAAACACATGGGGTGATGTATGAGGTATGACAATTAAGTTCATGAACTTGTCACCGTACACTTACGTAGGCTGCACTGTACAAATAACTCAGTAGGGTTTCATAACCTTAGTATATCAGGATCTTACAGATGTGTTCATGTCAACATGTAGCAGTGCCTTGCTGAGCAACTTTCATTATTGTTGTTGCATGTTTTTGTTGCTGTCACAAGAATGTCAGAGCTTGAATTAGAGCAATGAACAAACATTAAGTCTCTTGTTAAACTCAACAAGAGTGGAAGTGAAATCAGGGACAGGCTAGTCCAAGTTTATGGGGATAATGCCATGAAGAAAAAGGTATTGTACAAATGAATTAAACATTTTTCTGAGGAAGAGAAAGCATCACTGATGAAGAGAGGTCAGGACTACTAGTATCGAGCACAACTAACGAAAACATTGCCAAAATTCGTCAAATTGTGCATAAGAACCTTCAGCTGACTGTGAGAAGCATAGCACACCAAATAAACATTGAGAAACAGGAAGTCTTAACTGAGACAGGTGTGTGCATGAATAAGGTGTGCAAAAATGGTCCCGAAGAAGCTCTTGCATCACAACAATGTACCAGCTCACATAGCACTGTCTGTGAGGGAGTTTTTAGCCAGTAAACAAATAACTGTTTTGAAACCCTTGCCCTACTCACCTGATCTGGCTCCCAGTGACTTTTTTCTTTACCTGCAGAGAAAGGAAATATTGAAAAGACATTTCAATGACATTCAGGACATCAAAGGTAACACGACAATAGCTCTCATGGCCATTCCAGAAAATGAGTTTCAAAATTCCTTTGATGGGTGGACTAGATGCTGGCATCAGTGCATAACTCCCCAAGTGGAGTTCTTTGAAGGTGTCCATAGTGATATTTAGCAATGAGGTATGTAGCACTTTTTCTAGGATTAGTTTGAGAAATTGTCAGACCTCCTAAATCCAAAGTATTACTATCAAATGATAAAACAATGTTAAGGAAACTCTCCATCTTGTGTTCCAACTTTAAGATAGCCACTCTAATATTGACATAGTTTATAAGCCACTTATATATAACACACTCAATCTTTCAATCATGGGTTTTTCTAAAAGTTTTGAGACAAGTTTGTGATTAACATCTCTCTGTGGAATTTCCCAGTAGAAGCTGGAGAGAAGCAAAAACAGAAACATAGTCTGTTGAACCCATGGTCTCCTTTATTAATTTTCTAATTTCCACCTTGGAAGGTCTTCAAAGATTTTATCATTATATCCCTTTAAAGCCCTTTGAAGGGAACTTGATGATGCTGTATTAATTACAAATATCTCACTGGTATTGCTGAAGTTTCAGAAAATTAGGTCAGCATCCCAACATCTACTATGCTTAATGTTTCTTTCTGAAGGTTAAGAAACCATGATCAGTTTGGCAAGGGTCACTTTTAATGTAGATTGACAATTCAAAGCTGGAAAACTATGAGCATACCTCTACTTTTGAGAGGAAACTTAAATTGATTTGGAAAACAACAAATTTTGAATATGGCATGTTTATCAAAATCTGTTTTTAAAACCTAATATACAACTTGAGTCTATAGTTGGAAATCCAAAATTTCCTTTAAAGAATTATTAAAACTAAATATCCACTCAGAGTGCCTAAATGTAAATACTGTTTTATCATCAGCAACTCATGGATTAGAAAAATATTTTCAAAATAATTTTTCTGTCTTTTCAATTTACCTTACCAACTTAAAAAAAGTTAGTTTCCCACTGTTGCAGTGTATGCTTGTGTATGCTTTTATTTAACTGTGTTTAAACTGAGAGCACATTGTTGTCAAATTCTAATTTTATTTTGGGAAAAGGACATCAGAGAAGATAATATCAAACTTTGAGAGTCAAATGTATACATTTTTAATAGATCAATGCCACTGTTTTTAATTTTGAAATTGAAAACTCAATATCTTTATCACGTAAGATTTCCTTTCAAGGTGTCTCAGAAAAGGGTATGGACCATTTTAAATTCTATTTTTGTTAGTGTGTCAGCTCTGTTTATAACTCAAATCTATATTTTAACTCAACATAAGAACCAAGGGAGCATGAAACCTAGAATAAATTCTCCAAGGTACTTCTAGGTCACACCAGAATATCAACACAGCACTTCTTGGTTTGAATTTAGTATTTTTTTCTGACAGAGCTTTAATAGACTCATTTTTATCATGCAGCCAAAGAAAACAATTAAATAAAGTTTATAGATGTATTTGTTTATATTACGTAAGATATGAACAATATACAGAAATACAATGACTTTTTCCAAAGTATGTTTATGGAGCACTAGTTACATTATGAGATGCTATAAGAAAGAAAAAAGATATGAAAGAGAATTCACAATCCATATTACTACATTAAAGTCTCTGAGAAATTTTGCAATGAGTCAATCTGCTATTTTCCTTGTCAATTACTAGAGATCAAATGACAAATTATATGGTTGCTTTTTGAGTATGTATATAATGTGACATGGAATCAATGATTTATACTCTAGAAAAAACTGAAGGCCAAATGATTATTTACTTGAAAAGAAAAGATATAGCTAAAATAGTGTTTTCTAAACTTTTGAAACAAAAGTAGAAGAATCAATATTTAAAATGTGTGTATGTGTGTGTGTGTATGTGTGTGTGGTATGACAAGGGTACTATTTGTTTGCACGTATACATTTATTTCTCTAAAAAGTCCCAAATATGACTCTTAAAGAAGGGAGAGAGGAAAATAAGATATATTTCTTTGTAGGAAATTGAACTACTAAAATAAAATGGATGAGTTGAACAAATGGATTTCCAAAGTAAATCCATGTAGAGTAATACCATATGAGAGATAAAAGGGAAAACAAACAAACAGGTGTAAATGTGAAAATAAAGAGCATTTAATATTTGTCACTAGATTCAATAACTGTTTTTAACTACACTGAAAATATGTATAAGAATTACATTTTTGAGGTGGGAAGGAGTTGGATAAAAATAAGAAGAAATGGGAAATACATCAAGAGAGGTTAAAAACTACAGGGAGAAAATTTAAAGACTGGGAAAGTTGGGGAGAGAGAAGGAAAAGATAAAGTGAGACAAAAAGAGGCAGGGTTCTTTAGACAGGGAGCAATTTCTCTGGTAAACTGCTCTGGTTACAGGTTGTAAAACAGTTGAGCTATGAACTTGGGGAAGAACACTCTCCCATCGGATTCCTTTGAAATGATAATGAGCCAGTCAGGTTTTGTCTGCATTTTTCAGTTGCTCTTTGTCCTTAATTTTCAGAGAAAAATATTTAAATGAGGCAGATACCAAAAGCTCAACAGGAAAATGGGTAATTTTTTTTTTCTTGGTCTATCCTAGGCAGTGACCAGAGAACTCTGAAATCAAGTTAACGATGAGCATCTTATTTTGAGAAAATTTGAGAATGAAAAATAAAATAGAAAAAAAATTACTGAAAAGTAAAAATGAAGGAAACCAGAATGAAAGTATACTGAAACATAGAAATAGGTGAGAGGAATGAGTTTTGAGAAGAAGCTCTCAAACTCCTATCTTTGTCCACATCCCCCTCATGGCAAACTGTTGGTTCCTCATTGGCAAAGTGTGTGATCTTAGGAAAATTCCCTAAATTCTTTGTACCTCCATTTTGTCAACCTTTAAATAAGAATACTAATATCTACAAAATGAGACTGGCCTTCTTAATCTGTTTTTGCTTATTTCCATTTCCTTGACTATCAAGTCCTTTTCCCATCTATCCTTGGATTAACATTTTTTATGTCATCATAATGGAGCTCACATTTCACTTTTCCAAACTACACACATAATTTTCCTTTTCCTTCATCGTATGTGCATACTTCCTGAGCTAGCATTGATTGCATATGTTTCTTAATGATCTTGACTTGTCACATTAGTGTAAAACTCCTTTCTCCATCTAGTCTGTAAATGCCTTAAAGTTAGCTTTGTAACCAAGAATTCAGCCTTAGAATGTATTATTTTTTCCTTCTCTGTCTTAATCTTAAGCCTGTTTTAGAAACTTCTTTTTACCATGCACACTTATCTGACTTCATGCATGCTTAAAAATCCCAGGGGCTAATCCTAAAACAACCTGACTGCTGGACCTTCCTGCTTGGGGACAGCCACTATCCATAACCTGACTGCAGTTAAGGAAATACCAACCAGTCCTCTGGGAGGACAACTCCCAAGTTAAGCCATCAAGACATACCCTGTGTCACACCTGCATACCAAGTTTCCCTTTTTAAACTTTTGCACTCATCCTAAATATTTGCAGTGGTTTTTTTGAGGTATGAACCTAGCCATTTCCCCATCTGCAGGCTTTTGGAATAAAGTCAATTTCCTTCCACCATCTTGTCTCTCAAGTTTAGCTTTGAATAATGAGTGGCCGAGCTTGTGTCTATTAGAACTTGAGTACTGTCTGTTCCTTGAAATGTGTAGTACAGGTAAGAAGTAAAAATAACTGGGAGAGTATTCTTAAGTCCAGTTTCCTATCAAGGGTGATAGAAGATAAAATAAAAGAACTGTCTGCCTCATTTTATTCATTACTATTCAATTAACTAAAAATATAACTTTATACAATTTAACTTTATAAAAAGTTAAAGTTGTGTTACAAAAAATGTATGGGAGGCCATTGTTTTGGACTCGACTCCTCCACTAGGAGGAGATCAGCTCAGTAGATCACACCAAAACAATGGAGACAATTGTGCTAAACACAACATGATCAAAGTGACACTTTAAGGAAGCAGATGAATCTATGGCTTTTGGAATTTGCAGGAATTTGTGTTCTACCCTCTGTTTCTCTTTTCTTTTTTCTTTCCTTTTTCTTCATGCTTAGCTTGGGGAAATCATTGGCTAGGTTGATCTCAATGGGCTCTCAGAACCAAAGCACAATTTGATTGGCTGGCACAATTCAGACACTTAAGAGCTATCAGAGCCACTCGCCACCAAAAAATATGACTACCATGAGAGGATAAGCTGGGCGTGTAACAGGGTAGTTGCCAGCAGCCTCAAGAACATGTTCATGTAAGCCGGTACACTGTGAAGCATTATACAACTCAACTGTGTGGTGCTTCTTAGATTTTTACCTGGATTCTGAGAGAACCAAGATTCAACATAAAAATGGGATGCTTGATTTCTAAAGAACCCAGTATTCTGCCTTCTGGGTATACCTGCCTTTTTTTTTTTTTTTTTTTTTTTGAGTTGGAGTCTCACTCTGTCACCCAGACTGGAGTGCAGTGCACGCTCCGGGCCACCGCAGCTTCGACCTCCTGGGCTCCCGCGATCCTTCCGCCTCAGGCTTCCAAGTAGCTGGAACTACAGGCGCGCGCTACCACGCCCGACTAATTTTTTGATTTATTATAGAGATGATGTCTCGCCAAGTTGCCCAGGTGGGTCTCAAACCCGTGGGCCCAGGCAATCCACTCACCTCAGCCTCCCAAATCGCGGGATTACATTCTGAGCCACCAAGCCCGGCTTGCCTGCCTTTTACATGCATAAATATTAGGCCCTGGACATTGCAAATAAAAAATAGTAAAATCTTACTAAAGAAAATTTAGAATTGCAATAACCACCATGTGGAACATTCCAGATGCACAACACTACACTTTTAAAAGTGCATTTAAAAATGAGTAAAACTGCATTAAGCCTATCCAGGGATGTCTATTAATGTGCAAAAGCTTTTGATAATATTATTTTAAATTTTTATTGCCTCTTTTAAGAAACTTTTTGCAAAAAAAGTTGAAAAATGAAAGCAACTAATTGATAGAAATAAATTGAATCTACCAACCTTTTCACTTAGTTACTATCCCACTTTGAAGGTAAAAAGAAACCTAGATAAAGTGTATATGAAAGTAGGCCTTCAGGACAAATAGATTTGCTTCTTTTTCAGAGCTATCCATGTGAGTCCAGGCACTAAAAATGTTTTGTCAGCTCTATTTTTTAATGAGTTTCGCCTAGAGTTTAATAATCTAGTTAAGAAACAAAAGTTAAATTGAAGAGCCATCTATCTAACTGTGTACTTTCTTATAAAATCTTGTAGTGATTTTCTACAATTTATTTGTTATCTCAATATTCTTTTCTGGGGTAAGGAGATTGGGGATGGGGATCTTGCCCAGGCTGATCTAAAATGCCTGAACTCAAATGATCCTTCCATCTTATCCTCCTGACGAGCTGGGATTACAAGCATATGCCACCATGCCCAGTTTTGACTTCCATTTTGAAATTCCTTTATATCTCACCTAACTGATATCCCTGAATTCAATTATCCTTCCTGTCAGGGAGATCCTAGAAAGGGACTATCTTTTAAACCCATCAGGACATGGCTAGAGTTTATAGCTGCTTTCCAGACAAAAACCTCAAGACCAAATTAGAGAAAAATGCGTCAAATCCAATTTTAGCAGAAATGAATGTTCTATCCATCCAGACAATCTTTGGAGACATTCAGACTTTATATTTATTACACAGCCTCTATAAAATTTACCTCTAATAATATGTAACATGCCATACACTCTTTCTTAAAAAAAATGTGCATTATTTCTCTCTGTCTTTGAGGTGTAAATTTTTCATTTGAGAGATATCTGTTTGAAGGTTCAAATTTAGGGTTGCCTGGCTAACAATTGTTTATGGCAATAGAACAGGTAATTGAAATAATGATAGTTTGAAAGGGGGGAGAGAAACTATCAAGAAACTGACAAATGAAAAAATCTTAATGAAATCTCTAAGATCTGCTTTTGTCTGTATGTTTATGCATGTTTACATGTGTATATACGCTATGTAAATGTGATACCTTTCTACTTCAGGTGATGTTAAAATGTATAAAGAGTTCTATTTAATTGTCTTAGAAAATAGTACTGAAATAAATCGAGTATTCTTTCAAACAAATAGCAACTAACTCAAATGCAATTTAGTTCACCTGATCTGAGATCATCTTTGGTAAATAAAGTTAGTTTTAAAATTGTTTATAAAATATAAACATGAGTGTCTTCAGAATTTTCAGCATTAATTTTAATGCAATTTTTTAAACCTTGATGTATCAGTCAAACAAACTTGATATTTCCTTTATGTTTAAGGTCATAAAATTGTAAACCCAACCCAAGAGGAAAAAAACATTGCTTGATGTATATCAGTTATGGAAGTAAAAAGGAGATGAAAAAAAAGAATTTAACTTTTTAGTTTCTTTGCTTGAGTTATATTTCTGATACTTGCCTGATTTGTCAAAAATAACTTAAGATAATGGCTAGCCTTGTTTTTCATGAGCAATAAAAATATAATTGTTAAGGACAAGTACATTTGATGAATGTAAATAGGATAAATGCTTATAAATAAACTTACTACAGTTTTACAATTCTTTTTCAGTAACTTCAAATTAAAGTTATATTATGCTAAACTAAGTAGTAGATATTAATGAAATGTCTGAGTGGTTTCCAAGTAAGTGAAAATGCTGAAATATTAATTGCCAGATATGAATTTAAAGTATATGTATTTTGGTTTTTTTATATGACATAGTGAAGTTATATATATTCAAGTCTATTAAACATGGAAAATTGTGTTTTGACAACATGTTTCTAAAAATTATGAAATGGTGCTCATCTACAAAATGCTAATATAAGACAGTTCAAAATTTCTTACTTCCTAAGTTTTCAGTAGAAATTAAGGTCACTAAGACATAAAACATCTAATTAATATATGGTTGTTAAAACTAGAAATAATAAAGAAAACTCCTTATGAAAAGAAAGTAAAATATATTTTTGATAAGTGAAGCTTACATAAAAGATTTGTTATGTTAAGGAAAAAAGAGAATAATTTTTGTCTTAAAGAAAAATGACCAGTTATTTCAATATGAGAAAGAGGAAAAATATAGGACAAATAACTGAAGAGATGTAAGAAGGTTGTGGAAGATTTGTGAAAGATGAATCTTATGGAAGAAATTTAATGTGTGATCACGCTGGCTAATATTAGATGATAACTACTAACAATATTTTTTAAATTGAGCATTAATAGCAAAATTAAACTGATGCAAAAAGAATTTGGTCCCTGCTGTTAAAACAACATGGTTTTCCTAGAGTGTTGATCTGCTCTTAATAGGAAATAGTGAAAAGTTTTTCTTCTTTACTTTGTAGGTAATTAGGAAATAAAGATTCTATGCTTTATCAAGATGATTCCTTGTGCTTTGTGTTGTTTTTAGCAGGTCTTTGATTACTTAGGATAGAATACTTTCTATTAAAGAGCTAAAGTTTTATTTACAACTATGTAACTTTCTCTATTGGCCTTTTAAAATCTGGTAATTATTACTCTGGTCAAATGAATGACTATTATTTCATAGTGACCTGTGATTCTATTTTGATCAAGGGTTCTAAACCTTTGATTTTTTTTATAAACTTCCCAAATCAAATTCTAAATAGTCCTTTTGATCTTAAATTAACTTTCAGATTTTCAAGTTGAGCCCCTGGAATGCTGTGGAGGATTATTTCTAAACTTGTATAATATAGATAACCAAAATAATTAGACTTACTTGATATGTTAAATTACATGGAAAAGATTGCCAAATAACAAAATGCTAACCACTGTTTAAGCTTTAATTATAAATGTGTCATTGATATAAGTATTTCAAAAATTGTATGATTTCCGGAAATCTAATGTTATTAGTCATAATTTTAATTATTGTGTCAAAATGTAGCATGCCATAGAAATAACCAATTTTTGTTGTCAATTTTGGGTTACAGTTAACATTCATCAGATTTTAAAACTATGAACATTCTAAGTCTTTGTCATTCACATTTGTTGTTTTGAGGCTTCGCTAACAATATTTCAATGTGTTAGAGTTCAAAATTGCTTATCTTTCAAGGAAACATACAGAAAAATCTCTGACAAGTATTCTGGAATACAGATTTTTTATAGTTTTAAGATCATACCATTGGGCTGGATAAGAATTTCCAAAACTCAAATGAAGAGATTCATAGCTTAATAAAACTGCCAACCAATATTAAACAAAATAAAAATGTATTAAATAGGTTCAAATGAACTGATGAATATAATGATGTTATGACTTTTTATTTGAAATGTTCTTGGCTCTTTGAATGTTCTGTTTTCTAGATTTAAGAAAACTTGTTTTTCTTGTAAACTATCTGTTGTTTGCAGCAATTTGATAAAATATACTTTCATGGACAAAATAGAAATTTACTTTTTCTCTCTATCTGATTCTTCTCCAGAATTCAGAAATTATTCATGAATATTTTTATTTTGTGGTAACATAGTTATTTGCATAAGCTCAATAATAATCTGTTCTCTTTATAATAAAATAGAATTGGGGGCAATGGTTATATTATCAAGACTTGACTGGGATGTCATATTTGAGAATGTACTTCAAATGAACCTATAGGTACTACAGGTGATGTCTGTAGTCTAGTCTTGCTTTGGTTTACTATCACTGGAAAGTTTTTAAAAATCTAATCTGATATTCCTTATCAAAATTTTCAACACAGCATACTTTATTTTATTTATTTATTTATTTATAGTTGGAATCTCACTCTGTCACCCAGACTGGAGTGCAGTGTCGCTTCCGGCCACTGCAGCCTCGACCTGCTGGGCTCCGGCGATCCTTCCACCTCAGCCTTCCAAGCAGCTGGAACTACAGGCATGCGCTACCACACCCGGCTAATTTTTATTTTTATTTTACTGTAGAGATGTGTTCTTGCCAACTTGCCCGGGCGGGCCTCGAACCCGCGGGCTCAGGCAATCCACTCACCTCAGCCTCCCAAAGCGCGGGATTACAGGCTGAGTCACCGAGCCCAGCTGCACAGCATACTTAAAACACCTACGTGTGTGGTAAATTGGTATTCTTGCTGTGCGTCTATAGAAATTTAGGTCAAATTTGTGAGGCTGAACTTATCTCACAAACTAGTCTTACTTTGATTATCTTTGGTGGAAAAAGGATGACTCAAACAGAACAGAACAGAACAGAAAAATTATGTTTCAGAAGAAAAACAATGGTATGCCGTTAGTAGTTTGTGACTCTGTTCATTGTTTTCGAGTTTTAAACAATCTACATATGGAGTAGACTGGATCTTCAACTCTTCTAGGTTCTTTCCATCCAATTTTCCACCATAGAATTGCTAAAAATACCTCTCTTTTCCTGAAGTTCTACAAGATGGAACTGGAAAACCCACCGTAAATTTCAAGAGACAAACCTTCTGTCTGTTGTTTTGGCCACACAGAGTTCACCAAAATGCCCAATGCCATAATCAGAGACATTCAAACTGCAAACAAGGGTAAGAAGTTGATGACATCACACTGTGGAAAGCCTTTCCAAGATGTTGCAACAAGATCCACCACCCAATCACAATAAGACTCTTACTCCTTTAATTTTTCCTTGCTTATGCCTATCTCATTTGCTTGTCAGGATAATACTATACTTAGCATTTCACAATCAGTAGCATTGTGGGTAACTTGACCTTTCATATCAAACCCAATTTTTTACACGACCTAAGTGATCCTCTAGTCTAACAGTTTCCAAACTTTTTTGGCATCTGGTTTCATGGAAGTTAATTTTTTTAGGGGGGAGGTATTGGGGGAGGGCGGGGGGAGTGATTTGGGGGAGGGCGGAGGGGATTCCGGATGATTAAAGAGCATAACATTTATTGTGCACTTTATTTCTATTATTATTGCATTGTAATATATAATGAGATAATTACACAACTCACCATCAAAAAAAGAGGCACGGACAAAAGTGGTAAATAAAATGACGGGCTGCCGCTGATCTGACAGGAGGTGGAGCTCTTCCGCAGCTCACCTCTTGCTGAGCTGCTGATTCCTAACAGGCCACAGTTGGTTCTGGTGCACCATCTTGGGCTTGGAGACCCCTACTTTAGCCCACCTAGAGGTTAACTTTAGCCACAACTCTAAAGCAACTGTTGCTTCAAATTATATGGATGTACCTTTTAGGGTAAGACTTTGAGACTCACTTGTTCCCACTGCCTATTTTAACTCAACCCAGTCATGAGATACTAAATAATAGAATTGTTTTCTCCTAGCGGAATATAAAGGAGTCTATGAAGTGGCTAATACTTCTCGTTGCACATGAATAAACCAAGTATTATAAAGACTCAGTTGCAAAGATTAACACACTATTTGGTTTAAAAAGGTAGGATTTGTCTTGTATTTTAATCTAATTAATGTTAATTAGTTTGACTCCTGGAGACCCTGGCTAAGGAACATATTCAAAATTCTTGGTATTATCCTCCTAATGTCATAATAGTAGTCTCCCTGAAGTATTGCACTATCTCAAAATCTTAAATGTTTGCATGTAGCCATTCATTGAATGTCAAATGGTCTCTCTCTCTCTCTGACTGGAACGATAAAAATGCAAAGAAATGCTTAATCATGAAGACACCATAACTTATGAATGACATGTTGAGATAGGAAATCAAAATTATGGTAACTGAAAGTAAACATAATGTTCTGAGTTTTGCACCGAGGTGAGAGTACAACCAAAGGAGGAACTGTCAAACAAAAATGATGAGAGATCATTGTTTTGGACTGAGCTACACTGTGGTCAACAGTCCAGTTCAAACCAAAAAGGAGTTACTCATGCTAAATTCTCCATAGTCAAATTGGAAATTTAAGGAATGAGGCTTTTTTCTTTCTATTCTGTTTTCTTGTTCCCACCTTTAAAAAGTCTACTGTTCTTCTACTACCCAATGGAAGCTCTCTTTTAATTTTGTAGAATGGAGGCTGCATGATTTAGTTAAATCTATAACTCCATTTGCTGTGATTTTTGTCTTTGCTGTAGTTGTTTTGAGTTGAGGTTTCACTCTATCAACCAGACTAGAGTACAGTGACATGATCACAACTCACCACAGTTTCAACTCCCTGGGATCAGGCAATTGTTCTGCCTCAGTCTTCCAAATAGTTGGGATTCCAGGTGCACACCACCACATCTGGCTAATTTTTTCATTTTATTTTTTGTAGAGACAAGATCTTGCTATGTTGCCTTGGCTGGTCTTGAACTCTTGGGCTCAAGCAATCCTCTTGTCTTGGCCTCCCAAAGTGCCGGGATTATATGCATGAGCCACTGAGCTTGGCCAGTGATTTTTTTCTCTTGACAGTTAAAATAATTTGGATTTGGTAAAATCCAACTAAAAGCTATTGTTTGATTTTTTAAGCTTATTTTTAACAAATCTGGAAAAGAAGATAAAATCTTAGATCCTAAAGGATCTGAGTCTGAGAACACTACTAAAGCATCTATGTATTTTCAGAGTGTGTATTTGCAGGTAAGTCTTTAAAGATACAGTTATTGTTGTACTCAACCAATTTTTTTTTTTTTTTTAGTTGGAGTCTCACTCTTTGTCACCCAGGCTGGTGTGCAGTGGCATGCTCACGACCACTGCAGGCTTGACCTGCTGAGCTCAGATGATCCTTCTGCTTCAGCCTTCCAAGTAGCTGGAAATACAGACGCGTGCCACCATGTCCGGCTAGTTTTTGTGATTTACAATAGAGACAAGGTCTCACGAATTTGTCCAGGCTGGTCTTGAACCCCCGGGCTCAGGAAATCTTCTTGCCTCGGCCTCCCAAAGTGCTGGGATTACAGGCTAAACCACCATGCCCACTCAACCAATTTTAATGAATTTTCAGTGTCCATTGCTTCTGTAGTTTCATGGCAACACAAGTAATCTCTGCCTTTTTTGTTTGTCTTCCAGCACCTACAAACAAAAATCAAATAGACAAACTGGACAACAACAACAAAAAATCTATGATAGTAAGGTTTACTTTTTATGTGAGTTATGCAGAATCTATTTTTTCATTGCTTCTTATAGGTGAAGAGGGTTTATTTAAAAATTCTCCAGAATATGCATACGTTGTGACATCATAAGGACTACTTGAGTAGATAGGAATTATAACGTTTAATTTCTCCTTTCTGTCTTTTTTGTCTTCTCTGCTCTCATGAGAGATAAGTTAGACAAAAACATTAGGTCAAATGCAAAGATTCTATCAATGATATTATTCTTTAAATAGATATAGAAAGCACAAGTAATAAAGTCACAAATTTCTTTTCACAGACAAACCATCTAATTTCTGACCAATTTATCTTATTCGCTCTTAAAATTGTTTTGACTGTGACCAAACTTTTCTGTGTTTAAGTTTAGTTTAAAATATAGATACAGCCGGGCTCGGTGGCTCAGCCTGTAATCCCAGCACTTTGGGAGGTTGAGGTGAGTGGATTGCCTGAGCCCGCGGGTTCGAGACCCGCCTGGGCAACTTGGCGAGACCTCATCTCTACAATAAATAAAAAACTAGCCGGGTGTGGTAGCATGCACCTGTAGTTCCAGCTACTTGGAAATCTGAGGCGGAAGGATCACCAAAGCCCAGCAGGTCGAGGCTGCGGTGGCCGGAAGTGGCCACTACACTCCGCCTGGGCGACAGAGTGAGACTCCAGTTCAAAAAAATAGATAGATAGATAGATAGATAGATAGATAGATAGATAGATAGATAGATAGATAGATAGATATAAATATATACACATATACGCATATATATATATGTATATATATATCTGTCGATCTATACACAAAAGAGTGAGTGTGTTTCACGACATCTTAAACTAATTTTTTCTGATCCTGAGACGCCATGGTAAAGCTGATGTTGCTTCAGTCCTCTTCATCCCTAGATCTGATAAGTTTAAAAGCAGTGACGAATTGTCCCCAGATCCTAAGTCTTGGCAAGCTGTTACCTTCCCTATGTGGTACATGATTTCTTAATGGTTGTCAAAGGTGAACTATTCTAAACTACCATCCAGTTCTTTTGCACGTTAATGAAACAGGAAAACATTCACTATTTTTTTGCCCATGATCTTACTTTCTAATATTACATCTACTTTGCTTTTGCAGTAATGAAAAAATACACAGGCTTGCATGTCTGTGATATGTTCAGTATTTAATCGCAGACTCTAATGCACCAGGATTCCCTAGAACATTTTTTGTTCCTGTTATTATGTGCAAATATTCTTATATCTTTCAGGGTGAAAATACAACTCATTACTATTACATATGTTTTAGTTTCCTTGTCTCCTTAACAATAATATTAGTTCAAGAGTATTTGGAAATGCTTGAGAAACTATGCTGGACAATGCAATATCATGAATTGAAACTGAAACATTTGCATAAAGCTGAGAACCTCCATGGATTACTCCCCCCATTGAAAGAGATCCTAGAAAAAATTATTCCCTGTGACAATTACAGATGACAAGGGAATTTGTCAGTCTTTGTATAGATTATAGACAGAGAAAAATTCAGTCTTCTGAGTATTTATAGCCAGAGGTGTCATAACAGCTTTAGACCTAAATTTACAGTACTTGTGAGTCCTAAGACACCATGTGGTTTTTATATATCAGACAGTATCACACACAAATCATGTTTAGAAGGATGTACCTCAACTCAGTCTTATAGAAGTTCAGTAAAGAATAACTGAATATGAGCTTATATTCTCAAATTATCAAACATGCAAAGTAATAAGCCAACATGGGTAAGAGTTGGCAGAAACAACCATCACCAGAATTAGTACTGCAAATACTTCCAATTATAGAAAGATCAGATAGAGTATATGAAGTTATGTTTTTAAAACTGATTAGTACTTAAAACCATGAGCAATGACTTTTTAAAACTAAACCAACCAACCAAAAAGCAAAAATAGAATATCTAAAATAGATATATTAATAACTGAAATTAGTGGATCATGTAAACACACATTGAAGAAAATTAGTAAACTAAGATATTAATCTGAAGTATAGGAAAACAAAGGAATAGAAAACATGAGGCTTTAAGAAATAAAAATTAAAATAACAAATATATCTCATTTGTAGAATTCTAGAAGAAAAAATAGAATAGGGAAAAAATATTTGAAGAGATAATTACTGAACATTTTCAATTACTAAAAACATGAATTTTTAGATTCAAGAATCTCAACAAAATCTAAGCAGAAAAAAAAAGATGCATTGGACACATCATGGTGTGATTGGTACACCAAAGGCAAGGAGAATATCCTAAAAGCTACCAAAGAGAAAAGACAGATAGACTGAAAACAATCAGCATTTAGACTTACAGACAGCACCTCAGCAATAATAGAAGCCAAATGACAAACAATCACTTCAATTTGCTAAAAGAAAATAACAGTAACTTAGAACTGTGACTATACCTTAACTTACATTTAAGACGAGATTAAAATAAAGACATAGAAAATTTTAAGAGAGTTTACCTTCAACAGAACCACATTAAGAAAATCTTTCTTCAAGAAAAAGAAAACAAATATTTTAGAAGGAAAGCTTGAAGTATAAGACAGAAGACTGCATAAAAATATTGACAAACATAATTAAATTGATAGTAACACAGACTACAAAAATAATAATGATTTATTTTTGGTGTTAAAAATAGAGAGTAAAAAATTTAAATATCAGAAAAAGTACTATATTATAATAGAAGAGAAATTTTAGATTAAATAATTTGATGCTGTTTGTGTTGTTGGATGAGTAGGGTAGAAATAATAATTAACTTTAAACTTATGTTAGCATATCTGTTAAAACAGTAAGGGTGCTGACTGATCACATGCAAGTAGATTGAAACAGGACCCCTACCTATCACCATACATAAAAATTAACTCTAAGTGGATCAAAGACCTAAACATAAAACTTTAAACTATAAGAATCTTAGAAAATGCAGGAGACACCATTATGAAAATTGGACTGGCAACCAATTCGTGATCTAAACCCCAAGTGTTCACACCATAAGAGAGAAGATAGACAACTGGGACCTCATCAAACTGACAAGCTTCTGCAAAGCAAAAGAAACCATCAAGAGAGTGGGAAGACAGTCCACAGAATGGGAAAAAAAATATCTGCCAACTGTATATCTGACAAAGGCCTAACAGCTAAGATCCACAAGGAACTCAAATGTGCCAAAAAGAAAAAAACAAACAGCCCCATTCAAAAGTGGGCAAAAGACACGGATAGACACTTCTCAAATGAAGATATACAGGCAACCAAAAGACACATGAAAAAGTGCTCACACATATGTTGGTTGCAGCTCTACTCACAATAGTAAAAACATGGAACCAACTGTGTTGCCCATCAAAGCTGGACTGGGTTAAAAAAAATGTGGTACATATACACAATGGAATATTATGCAGCCATAAAGAAGAACAAATATATGTACTTTGCAGCAACTTGAATGGATTTGGAGTTGATCATACTCAGTGATTTATCACAAAACCAAAGAACTGAGTTCCATATGTTCTCACTCATAAGCTGACCTTGCACAATCATAATGCTATAAGAAAGTGATTGACAGTAGTGAGAAACTGTCAGGGGATGGGGGTGGGATTGGCAGTTGAGGAAAACTGCTAAGGGAGGAAGGGGCATACCTCATCAACAAGGGTACCTGCATAATCAATGTTTATATACCTAACCCTAAATTGTACCCCACATCTTTATAATAAAAATTAAAGCCGGGCTCGGTGGCTCAGCCGGTAATCCCACGCTTTGGGAGGCTGAGGTGAGTGGATTGCCTGAGTCCGCGGGTTCGATACCTGCCTGGACAACTTGGCGAGACCACACCTCTACAATAAATCAAAAATCAGCCAGGCGTGGTAGCAGGCGCCTGTAATTCTGGCTACTCGGAAGGCTGAGGCAGAAGGATCACCGGAGCCCAGCGGGTGGAGGCTGCAGTGGCCGGGAGTGGCCACTGCACTCCAGTCTGGACGATGGAGTGAGACTCCAACTCAAAAAAAAAATTAAAATTAAAAAAAAAAGGAAAAAGAAAAAGTGCTCAGCCTCATTCATCATCAGAGAAATGCAAATCAAACCCCCGTTGCAATACCACCTATCCCCAGTAAGAATGGTCATCATTAATAAAACAAACAACAACAGATGCTGGCGAGGATGTGGAGGAAAAGAAACGTTTCTACACTGTTGGTGGAAATGCAAACTAGTGTAATCTCTTTGGAAAACAGTGTGGTGATTTCTGAAACAACTAGAAATTGACCTTCCATATGGCCCAGCAATCCCCCTATTTGTCATATAACCAGAGGAACTCAAGTCATTTTATCATAAAGATACCTGAACACACATATTTGTTGCGGCTCTATTCACAATAGCAAAGACATGGAACCAACCGTGCTGCCCATTGAAGCTGGACTGGATTTTTAAAATGTGGTACATGTGGTACATATACACAATGGAATATTATGCAGCCATAAAGAAGACAAACATATGAACTTTGCAGCAACTTGGATGGATTTAGAGTCTATCATACTCAGTGATCTATCACAGACATAAAGAACAGAGTACCATATGTTCTCACTCATAAGCGGACCTTGAACAATTATCATGATAC
>CAUYQG010153742.1:0-57043 GCA_963574415.1 Tarsius wallacei
AAAGAAATATATTATTATTATAAAGATGTGGGGTGCAATTCAGTGTTAGGTATACAAACATTGATTATGCAGGTACCCTTGTTGATGAGGTATGCCCCTCCCTCCCCTAGCAGTTTCTCTCAACTGCCAATCCCATCCCCCATCCCATGACAGTTACCCACTACTGCCAATTCCTAAGAAAGAGGTTTCTACAGCTGGAATTTACTTCTGATGAAGATGCTGTGATCTTGTTAAATGACAACAAAGTATTTTGAATATTACATAAACTTAGTTGATAAACCAGCAGCAGGGTTGAGAGGATTGACTCCAATGTTAAGAAAAGTTCTACTGTGGGTAAAATGTTATTTGAAAACATTACACGCAACAGAGAAATCTTTTATGAAAGCAGCAGTTTATGTGCCAAACTTCACTGTTGTCATATTTTAAGAAATTGCCACAGCCAACCAAGTATTCAGGAACCACCACCCTGATCAGTCAGTAGCTATCAACATTGAGGCAAGGTCCTCCATCAGCAAAAAGATTACGACTTGTTGAAGATTCAGATGATCGTTAGCATTTTTTAGCAATAAAGAATTTTTTTGGGGGGTGTACCTGATCTCAAATCAGGTAAACTGGGGACCAAAGGGAGGCCCAAACTTTACCTGTACAATGTCCACTTGTATACCTAATGTTGAATTGTACCACACATCTTTAAAAATAAAATAAATATAATAAAATTTTATTTTTACATTTGCATACACAATGCTATTGTACACTTAATATGCTATATATATTGTAAACATAACTTTTATATGCCTTGAAAAACAAATCTACGTGACTCGCTTTATTGCAATATTTGTTTTATTGCAGTGGTCTAGAAGTAAACCCAAATATCTCCGAGGTATGCCAGTACTGAGTTTCTGACCTGTTGCCTATTTTATAAGTATAGCTGAATACCACCTTCAGACTAAGTCACCAAGTGTATTTTAAACAACATGAAAGACAGAAGATCAATGCCATGTCTATCATCAGAATCTTGATCAAGACCATATTACTTACAATTTCTATTTTGACCTTCACCTCATACCTGGAAGATAAATTGGGCCAGTATTATCACCTCATTTTACAGGTTAGAAAATCTAGGCTTAGAAAGTTTTTACCCTAATTTTTAATTGTTGTCAAAGCAGAAACTGAAACAACTGTCCCCTGACACTTTATATAGGAGTGTTGCCGCTAAATCACCATGCAGTTTGGTGAGCATTAAGATGTTTTCCCTAAACTTGAAGATGCATTTGCAATGACCTATCTATATTTTTGCTTGATTAATGACTAAGGAACATAAAATTCCATTGCAAAATCACAAACATTTCAATGTGACAAGGCTAGGCATTCCGTAACTACTGACAGATTCATTCATGTGGCAGTAAGGTTGTGAAACACAGAAAGTCAATTAATTGTCTACCTCCCATTCAAACTCATGTCCTTGGACCATCAAGTCCCTTACTATAGTCATCTGAGCTAATCCATGATTTTTGCAATAAAAAGATACTGAAACATTTATAAATCTAAGGGCACACTTTGAGTGAACATCAAACACTGTACATGATAGATTGGGTTTTTTTTTTCTAAAGTAACTACCAAACTTTACATTTTTAAAAAAAAACCCTCACTGTTTTACTGATAATCGAAAATGAATTTACTTAGCTGGGTAGCTTTAATTAGTTTGCTAGCGTTCCAAAGACTTTTAGGCGAATGGGATTTTTTTCTAATACCTGTAATGCATACAAGCGTTAAATCAAAGCCGATTCCAGCAAAATCTAATTCTAAAAGCCCTAGAGTAAAATCAAGATAAAATAATTTACACCACAACCACCGCATCAAAATAGAAAGAAGTTTGTGAATAATCCAATAACTACCACCACTATGATTTTCCAAAGGAAGTAACATTTAGGATTTTTCTAACAAACCCCACATTCATTACATTTCTGTTGCTCTTGGCTTGTCTAAAGCTTATCAACTTAACAAGCATATAATATAATAAAGACTAGAGGGAAAACACACAAAGATGAGAAAAATGAGGCAACTCTTTGATGAAGGAATTACAGAATTTTTATTTTTGTTTTTAAATATGTATTTAACGCTGATATAAGATTGTTATTCAATAACCAAAAAAGCAGGGATGATGTCTCAGCACTAGGGCAGTACTAGATAAGGAGTTAGGACCACTGCTTAGCACTATCAGCTCTGCACTTAACTGTTCTTTGACCCAGGAGAACTCTCTCCATTTCACAGGGCCTGAGCATATCTAGCAATAAAATGATGATAAATAAAAGGACCTATCCAATATCATGTACAGGAAGAGCATAAAAGGGAGTAACACAAAAATATGCAGCTATCAAATTCAAATTTAGCAAGTTGGAACTTGCTTTTGAAAACACAAGTGGGCAAAAGTGAGAGACAGGAATTGAACAAATTCCATCAGGTGGCCTGAAATCACTCCTGTGATACCAGCAGCAGGCAATATCCAGAGATGCAAATAGTGATGTTCCTCATTCCCCACCAAAAAAAAAAAAAAAAAAAAAAACCTGCAAATACCAAAGCTTGTCAAATGCCAAATGGTGTTTATAATAGAGAAATGAAAATTATATGCCATTCCAAGATCTTAGAGACTGAAGTCAGAAGACCTTGGTTCTAACCCCACTGCAAATCCCAGCTCTTAACTGTGCAAACCATCAAGTCCTTTTAGGTTTCCTGATCTGAAAACTAAAGGTAATTGCTCATGTTGCTAGAATCCCTCCCTCAACAGTCTATGGCCTATAGGATCCAGGGTGACATAGAGAAGACTGAGATTGCTCTTGTTCACAGAACATCAAGGTGTCTGGCTGGATGCCATGGAAGTGTGCAAAAATTCTGTTCCAAGAGTGACTCAGAAAGGAAAATTACCACAAAGATTTTTTTTTTTTTTTTTTGAGTTGGAGTCTCACTCTATCGCCCAGGCTGGAGTGCAGTGGCACACTCACAGCCACCCCAGCATTGGCCCGCTGGGCTCCAGAGATCCTTCTGCCTCAGCCTTCCAAGTAGCCAGAACTACAGACACATGCCACCACGCCCGGATAATTTTTTTTATTTAGTGTAGAGACGAAGTCTCACCAAGTTGCCCAGGCTGGTGGCTGGTCTCGAACCTGCAGTCTCAAGCAATCCACTCGCCTCGGCCTCCCAAAGTACTGGGATTACAGGCTGAGCCACTGAGCCTGGCCACCATGAAGATTTTATATGTCTCAATTTTCTAGAATCTTCTCAAGTCTTCACCCTAATATCGCTTTCCTATAATCATAACCATCCTACATTCCACAGTGAAAAGATCAAAAGGGCAGGAGGTATTAAGATTTCCAGAGCCTCACCTCCTTGACAATCCGTAGTCCTGAAAAACAGTAATTAGGTCACTATGTCTGTGATGGTTAATTTTGTCAACCTGACTCAATTAAGGGATACCCAGATAGCTGATAAAGTATTATTTAATCTCAATCATTGTATGAATTAATCTCAATGCTCAGTAGGCTCTGAGCCCACCCTTCTACTGAAAAGGAAACCCATTTGGTCTGACATTCAATTAGGATGATTGGACTGCCTCTGTGTTTCCAGAGGAGATTGGCATGTGATTTAGTAGACTGAAGTGGGGAAGAACCACCCTTAATATGAGCAGCCACCACCCAATCAGTCAGGGGCCCAGATGGAACAAAAATATAGAGGAAGGGCAAATTCTTGCTCTCTTTCTCTTCCTGTGCCTGAACTCCCTTTTTCTCCTACCCTTGGATGTCAGAACTCCAGTTTCACTGACTTTTGGACTCACACCAGCACACTTGCCCCCCAAAACCCTGCAGACTCTTGGGCTTTCATCATCAGCTTTCCTGGCTCTGAGGCTTTCAGACTTGAACTAAGCCACACTACCAGCTTCCCTGGTTTTTCTGCTTGCAGGTGGCCAGTTGTGGGATTTCAGCCTACATAATCAAGTGAGCTAATTCTCCTAATAAACCCCTTCTCATATGTCAGTATAATACTGGCTCTGTTCTCTGGAGAACACTGACTAAAACAATTCTTGTGTATTCTCTCAGAGTCTACCACCAAGCATTCTAAATTGTGGACCTGGGAACACTGGGACCTTCTCGAAAGGGCCACAGTAATACAGAATGATATTCTAAAGCACTCCAGTAAAGTGCCTCAGTCAAAGACTTATCAAGGCTGACATTCATGTTGAGTTATATAGAAAAAAAGAAACAGAGATAGACAAACAATTTTAAAACCAACTATCCTCCAGTTCAAATATAAGCCCCCCTTTTAGGTTTTCTTTTTTAATAATGTTTTTTATTGACAAATTATAATTGTATACATTTATAGGGTATGTTTTGTTGTAATCTATATAAACAATGTGGAATTATTAAATAAAGTCACTAACACATTTATCACCTCACTTAGTTTTTGTGGTGAGACATTTGAAACGTATTCTCTCAGTTATTTTGATGTATGCGATACATTATTATTGACTATAGTCAGCCTGCTATGCAGTAGATCTCAAAGCTTAATCCTCCTGTCTCTCTGAAATTTTGTGCCCTTTAATCAACAACTCCCCATTCACTGCTCCCCAAGCCTAGCCCCATTCTCTAGTAACCAATGTTCCAATCCTCTCTTCACTTCTCTAGGTTCAAATTTGTTCAATTCCATGTATAAATGATATTGTAGTATTTGTCTTTTTGTGCCTAGCTTATTTCACTTATCATAACGTCCTTCAGATTCATTTATGCTGCTACAAGTGACAAAACTGTCTTCCTTATCAAGGCTGAATAGCATTCCATTGTGTATATACCATATTTTACTTTATCCATTTATTAGTTGATAGACACAAATTAATTCCAAATCTTAGGTATTGTGAATAATGCTGCAATGAACATGGGAATACAGATATATCTTCAGCATATTAATTTTAATTCCTCTGGATATATACTGGATCATATGGTAATTCTCTTTTTAATGTTTTGAGGAAACTTGGTACTGTTTTCCATATGGATAAATTAGCTTACTTTTCCACCAACAGTGTACAAGGGTTCCCTTTTCTCTGCACCCTCATCAACACAGTAAAATGCAAAATTTCTCTTCCATCTTTTTGGTAAAGCCATTCTAAAAGGTGTGAGGTGATACCTCATTGCAATTTTAACTTGCATTTTCCTAATAATGAGTGTGTGTGTGTATGTGTGTGTGTGTGTGTGTGTGTGTGTGTGTACTGTTGGCCATTTGGATGTCTTATTTTAAATATTGTCTGTTCAGTTCCTTTGCCTATTTCGTTAGTTGGGTTATTTGTTTTATTGCTATTAAGTTGAGTTCCTTGTATGTTTTAGATATTAACCCCTTATCAGATGTATACCTTGCAAGTATTTTTTTTCATTTTGTGGGTTGTCTCTTCGCTGTGTTGTTTCTTTTTCTGTGTTGAAGGTTTTTAGTTTGATGGAATCCCATTTTTTTATGTTTGCTTTTATTGCCTGTGCTTTAAGGCATATCCATCAAATCTCTTATTAAACTTTTTTATTAGCAATTAAAATATTAGCCCTATATATTTTATAAGACTGTGGGAATCAAATTGGACAATGAAGGTAAAAAGTACCCCCAAAACTGTTAAACTTCTTAAATTATTAATCTACATTAATTAGGAAACATTAAAAAACATGGAACATAATTCAGTGAATAACATTCCCAGTTGATAAAGTATAAACTAATGTTTCTATAATTTCTGGTCAAGTACAAATGTACACAAATCCTACCTTATAGCTTTGTGAGAAAATAAAGTTCTTCCAGAAAGGAAAAATTGCAAATATATTGAACTCTTCATCCACACAAGAGAATATATTACTTATATTCAAACAGAATGATGTCTGATCAAGTCATCAGTGTAAATATGACTTCAGAGAAAATAATTGATCTAAGAGAAAAAAATGATCTTCAAGCCCACTCAGAAGCTCGTAAGTACAAAATTTTTAATGTTTATTAATTCCTTATTGTAGATCATTGATATGTCCAAACAAATCCAATGACAAATGAAAGACTACATTATAACCAAGTTGAATTTATTCCAGAAATTTAATGTAGCTCATCTATTAAGAGAATAAAATAGAAAAATCAATGATATTCTCAGTAGAATTGCATAAAATACATTTGATAAAATTCAATAACATTTTTGGCCAAAAAGTCAACAAACCAGATAGAGAAGTTTTGAAATATGGCTACTCCCCAAGAAAGCCAAAAGCCTATTGCAAATATTTATACCTAATGGTGAAATGTTGAAGCCTTTCCTTCTAAGATTAGGAATGAGGAAATAAAGACCTCTATTATTACTACTTAAATAAAAGTACATTGTACTAGCAATTGTAGCCAAGAGCTATAAAGCAAAAAATTAAAAATGGCAGGACAATTTCAAGAGAAGAAAAAAACAAATGAAACTGTTGTCACTATTTGCAGATGTTATGAAATTAATCAGTGAACTTGGCAAGTTTACTACTAGATAAAAAGCCAAAATAAAAACCAATTACAATAATTCTATGTACTAGCAAGTAAATAGAAAATAATATTTGTAAATCCATTACACCTGGATTTTTAAAAAACACCTACGAATAAATCTAATAAAATATGTGCAAGACTTCCACATAGAAACCTGTAAAACATAGACTGGAAGAGTTAATTGTGTAAGATGTCATTTGTCTTCAAATCCCAGGAGGTTTTTTTAAATTAAAGACATTGACAACTGATTCAAAATTTAAGGTGGAAATGCAAAAGGCAAAGGATAACTAAAACAATTTTGAAGAGGAAGACCAAAATGAGAAGATTTATACTACTAGGTATCAAGATTTATAAATTTTTTGTAATTAAGACAGAATAGACAGACTACTGGATCATAAAAGAAAGTTCAGAAAGAGACCCAAAGTTTTATGGAAAATTAATTTATGTCAAGGGTGGCACTTGACATAAATTAAGTAGTGGAGAAAATGGGGAGTTATTTCAATAATGGTGCTGACTGGATTTGATATTCTTATGAGAAGAAAAAATCTGACTTCTACCTCATACTACAGACAAAAATTAATTCCAGGCAGATTTTACATCTAAATATAAACGTTAAAACAACAGATGCTATATGGTAACATAGGATAACAACTTCATAACTTGGGGTAGGGAGTTTTGAAACAGTATACAAAAAGCATTGAAAGAAAATTATTAATAATTAGACTATATTAAACTTAAGAAAAATAACTAAAATGCAAAAAACTTTTGTTAGTTAAAACATACTAGCAAAATAGTAAAATGAAAAACACAGGCCTGGCTCGGTGGCTCAGCGTGTAATCCCAGCACTTTGGGAGGTCAAGGCGAGTGAATTACCTGAGCCCGCGGGTTCAAGACCCACCTAGGCAACTTGGCGAGACCTCGTCTCTACAATAAATCAAAAATTATCCAGGCGTGGTAGTTTCAGCTACTTGGAAGGCTGAGAAAGAAGGATCGCCGGAGCCCAGCAGGTCAAGGTTATGGTGGCCAGGAGCATGCCACTCCAGTCTGGGCGACAGAGTGAGACTCCAACTCAAAAAAAAAAAAGAAAAACACATAGTAGAAATATATTTACCAAATATATAAACAACAAATAATTCATATTCAACATACATAAAGAATGCCCACATGGAAGACAATTCTGTAGAAAATGAAGGAAAAAAGCTAGGCACAGCAACTCCCACATTTATTTATTTATTTTTTTTTATTCTCACGAATTCTTTTTTTTTTTTTTAAAGATGTGGGATACAATTCAGGGTTAAGTATACAAATGTTCATTATGCAGGCACCCTTGTTGATGAGGTGTACCCCCTCTCCCCCAGCAAATTCCCACTACTGCCAATCCCACTCCCAGCAATTTCCAACTGCTGCCAATCCTTACCTTATAGTATTACGATAATTGTTCAAGGTCTGCTTATGAGTGATAACATGTGATACTCAGTTCTTTGTTCCTGTGATAGATCACTCAGTATTATAGAATCTAAGTCCATGTTCATAATTTGGTCCTTCTTTATGGCTGTGTAATATTCCATCATGTATATGTACCACTTTTTTTTAATCCAGTCCTCTTTCGATGGACAGCACAGTTGGTTCCACGTTTTTGTTATTGTGAAAATGCTGCAATAACCATACATGTGTAGGTATCTTTTTCATAGAGTGATTTGAGTTCCTCCAGGTATATTCCCAGTAGAGGGACTGCAAAGTCATATGGAAGGTCGATTTTTAAATCTTTTAGGAATCGCCAAACTAGTTTCCACAGAGGTTGTACTAGTTTACAATTTCACCAACAGTGTAAAAGTGTTCCCTTTTCCTCATATCCTCTTCAGCATCTATTGTTTTTTGAGTTATTGATGATGGCCATTCTGACTGGAATTAGGTGGTATCTCAGTGTGGTTTTAATTTGCATTTCTTTGATGACTAGTGAGGCTGAGCATTTTTTCATGTATATTGGCGTCTCATATGTCTTCTTTTGAGAAGTGTCTATTTATATCTTTTGCACACTTTGTAATGAGGCAATCTGTTTTTTTTCTTGTCGGCACATTTGAGTTCCTTGTAGATCCTAGATGTTAGACCTTTGTCAAATATTTCTTCCCAGCCTGTGGGTTGATTCCCTGATCTCTTGATGGTTTCTTTGACTTTGCAGAAGCTTGTCAGTTTGATGAGGTCCCACTTGTCTATTTTATATCTTATGGCATGGGCCCTTGGGGTTTTGATCAGGAATTGGTTCCCATAAGTGTGCCTCCCACATTTTCTAAGGTTCTTATAGTTTGAGACTTTACATTTAGGTCTTTGATTCATTTAGAGTTGATTTTTGTGTATGGTAATAGGTATGGGTCTTGTTTTACTCTTCTGCATGTGGTCAGTCAGTTTTCCCAGCACCATTTACTGAATAGGTTCTTCTCTTCCTAGTGGCTGGTGGTAGAGGATTTGTCAAAGAGGAGTTGGTTGAGAAAGTGAGGTTTTGCTTCTGGAATCTTTATCCTGTTCCATTGGCCTCTATGCCTGTTCTTGTACCAATACCAAGTTGTTTTGATTATTGTAGCTTTATAACAAAGTTTAAAGTCTGGGAGTGTGATACATCCCGCTTTGTTTGTTTGTTTGTTTTGCTGAGGATTGTTTTGGCTATTCATGGTCGTTTATGTTTCCATATGAATGCCTATATTGTCATTTCCAGGTCTGAGAAGAATACTATTGGTAATCTAATGGGTATTGCATTAAATCTGTAGATTGCCTTGGGTAGGATGGACATCTTAACAATGTTGATTCTTCCAATCCATGATCATGGAATATTTTTTCATTTGTTTGTGTCATCTTTGATTTCTTTGACAGTGGTTTGTAGTTTTCATTGTAAATGTCTTTCATGTCTCTGGTTAGAAAGATGCCAAGGACTGTGCTTTTTATTTGGGTTGCTTGGTTACTGTTGGTGTATAGGAATACAACTGTCTTTTGCACATTTATTTTATACCCTGAGACTTTGCCAAAGTCAATATGGGTGCAAGGAGGTTTTTGACAGATTATCTTGGGTTTTCAATGTATAGAATCATGTCGTCTGCAAATAGGGATAATTTGACTTCTTCTTTTCCTGTTTGGATACCCTTGATCTCTTTCTCTTATCTGATTGCTTTATCTAGGACTTCCAAAACTATGTTGACAAGGAGGGGTGAGAGTGGGCATCCTTGTCTTGTTCCAGTTTTCAGGGGAAATGGTTCCAATTTCTATCTGTTTAACAGTATGCTGGCTATGGGTTTCTCATAGATGGCTCTTACTATTTTGAGGCATGTTCCATCTATGCCTAGATGTTTGAGCATTTTTATCAAGAGGGGCTGCTGGATTTTATCAAAAGCTTTTTCTTTGTCTAATGATATAATCATGTGGTTTTTGTTTTTATGTCTATTAATGTATTTAATAACATTTATGGTCTTGTGAATGTTGAACCAGCCCTGCATCCCGGGGATGGAAAGATCACAAGTTAACAGCCTAACAAATCACATAAGGAAGCTGGAAAAGCAAGACCACCAAAACCCTAACTTCAGCAGAAGAATCCAGATCACCAAAATAAAAGTCCAAATTTGGGACATAGAAGACAAAAAGATAATACAAAAAGTCAATGAAACAAAAAGCTGGTTCTTTCGAAAAGGGTAAACAAGATTGATGGACCCCTAGCTAAACTGACCAAGAAAAAGAGAGAAAAAAAAACAAATATACTCAATCAGAAATGCAAAAGTCAAGTCACAACTGACCCTGAAGAAATACAAAAGATTATTAGAGACTTCTGTGTATACTTGTATGGAAACAAACTTGAAAACCTAAAGGAAATGGAGGACTTTCTGATATCACACAACTGCTCCAGGTTGAAACAAGAAGAAACTGAGACCCTAAATAGACCAATAACAATCCAGGAAATTGACTATGTCATAAGACAACTACCTATCAAAAAAAGCCATGGACCAGATGGCTTTCCAGCAGAATTTTACAAAACATACAAGAAGGAACTGCTACCAATCCTATTGAAAGTATTCCAGGCAATTGAGAAAGATGGAACTCTCCTCAAATCATTTTATGAAGCTAACATCACATTGATACCCAAACCAGGTAAAAAGCCAACAAAGAAAGAAAACTATAGGCCAATATCCTTGATGAACATAGATGCTAAAATTCTCAACAAGATCCTAGCAAACCGGATCTAACAAAACATCTCAAAAGTCATCCACCACGATCAAGTAGGCGTCATCCCCGGGATGTAGGGCTGGTTCAACATCCTCAAGATCACAAACATAATTAAATACATAAACAGATGTAAAAACAAAAACCACATGATTATATCATTAGATACAGCAAAAGCTTTTTATAAAATCCAGCAAACCCTCTTGATAAAAACCCTAGAACATCTAAGCATAGATGGAACATACCTCAAAATAGTAAGAGCCATCTATGAGAAACTCACACCAGCATACTGCTAAACAGACAGAAATGAGAACCATTTCCCCTGAAAACTGGAACAAGACAAGGATGCCCACTCACCCCTCCTTTTCAACAAACTTTTGGAAGTCCTAGCTAGAGCAATCAGACAAGAAAAGGAGATCAGGGGTATCCAAATAGGAAAAGAGGAAGTCAAGTCATCCCTCTTTGCAAACAACATGATTTTATACCTCTAAAACCCACCTTTAGTCCTAGCACTTAGGGAGGCTAAGACGAGAAGATTGCTTGAGCCCAGGAGTTTGAGACTGGCCTAGGCAACATAGCAAGACCTCATCTCTACAAAAAAAGAAAAAAAAATTAGCTGACGTAATGGCATATGCCTGCCCCAGCAATCTGGGAGGCTGAAGCAGAAGGATCACCTGAGCCCAGAAGGCCAAGGCTGAGATAAGCCATGACTGATCCACTGCACTCCAGCCTGGGCAACAGAGTGAGAGTCTGACTCAAAAAATAAAGAAATAAAGAAAATTAAGCAAAAGACATGCACAGGTAATTTTTAAAGAGAATATCTGAATTGCCAAAAAACATTGAAAAAAGTATTCAACTTCATTAGTAATCAGAGAAATGCAAATTCAACAATTGTTGTGGTCACTACACAACACAACTTTAACCAAAATGGCTAAAGTAAAAAGACATGGTAATACCAAGCACTATAAAAAATGTGAAGCAACTAAAATGCTCATACACTGCTAATATGAATATATAAAGCTCAAAAAGAGGCAACACTTACCTATGATGTTAAAAATCAGAATACGGTCACCTTTGGGAGAACATGGTGGCTCAATATCAAAAATCAATGAAGACTGAGAAAGAACAAAGGTGGGAAAAGGGAATTTGAGGGTGTAATTCCTTTCCTGGGTAGTATGTTTTTTATCGACATGGTGATTATAAAACTGTTCACTTTGTGACACTTCCTCAAGCTGTATGCTTAACTTATATATATATATATACAGGCTGACAATTTTCTGAAAATCCTGCATTCTTCTTTTTTTTAAGTCAGAAAATGTTTATTGAACCCTTCACCCTGCTCCCCATCCTGGGCCAATCTGAGGAGTCCATGAATTCATCACCCACACAGAGGGACCACAAAGAAAAGGAATCTCGTGGGGTTCCAGGAGGAGAAAACGTGGTATTCATGAGAAGGAAGGGGCATCAGGAACAGACTTGAGTTAGGACCTAGGAAGGTCTCCAGGAGTGACACTGAGAAAACAATGATAATGACACTCTCTCGTATGTCATGAGCTCTTGCTCTGTTCCAGGAGCTTGTCACTTGGGCCCCCTCTGGTTCCTGATCAAGGTCTCCACCTCCTTCATGAAGCGGAGACACAGCTCCTCTTCCCATGGCAAAGCAATGCACTGCACAGACACCAGAAGTCCCACAGATTCTCTCACTGCCTTCTGGAAATTTTTGTCAGAACTGTCTCCATGGTACCCCTTGTAGAAGGCCAGTTCCTTCTCATCCTGTAGCATCATGGTGGTGACAGGCACTATACCCACAGGAAAGTTCAGGACATTGTACAAGTTCATGTAGGAGTTGCTTTCAGATGCCAGAGCGGGATACCCTATATAAAAGGCAGAGTCTAGAGCTGGCACCAGCAGCACGTCTAGGTCCAGGGACCTCCACTTGGCCATGAACTCTTGCTGATATTCCTCTACCACTGCATGCTGCTGCCACAGTTTCTTAGGTATCCCCACTCCACAGGATTCTTCAACAGTCTGGTGGGGATCTGTGTACTTCAGTATCCAGGCGAAGAAACACCTGAGGGGGTCTGGCAGACAGATCAGGCTATCCCCTTCATGCTGGGATCCACAATGTCCCAAAGGGTGGCCCCTCCATCAGCAAACAGACCCCCTATGTACAGATGTGTGAGGGTGTATTCTATACGGGGGATGGAGAAGGGGATGACCTGGTGCTCTGCATCCTGGAGCAGCCTGGAGGTGAGCTGCATGGCCCTGGCCATGCTAGGGGATGGCTGGGTGTAGCCACCTGATTCATAGTAGCCATTTCAAAGGGTCTGGGTACTGGTGTACACCTCCTCCCTGAAGGACATGAAGGGCACAGTGGGGTCCAGCCAGTGCATGTCTTCATTCAGCAGGACTCACAGGCACAGCATCAGGCTCCCCATGTCCTGGGCTACGGGGCCAGCCACTGTGGTCACCAATTTCTTTCCCTTGATAACAGAGGCAACTCCAGAGTAGCTGAGGCAGTATCCTGTTGTCCGGAGGCCAGCGACACCACAAAAGCTGGCTGGTATGCGGATGATTCCACCTGTATCAGTACCCATGCCCAGGATGGACCCCCTTTCCACCAGAAGAGCTCCTTCATCCCCTGAGGAGCCCCCAGGAGTCTTCTTTAAGTTCAAAGAGTTCAGGGTCTGGCCATAGATGGGGTTGCTGCAGTCACAGTTGTTCAGTGTCTGTGGGATGTTGGTCTTAATGAAGGGAATGGCTCCTTGGGCCTTAAGCACTTTCACAATGACCCCATGCTTGACCGCAGACTTCTCCAGGAACTGGGCCAGGCCGCAGGTCGAGTCATGGCCCATGCAGTCATAGGTGTCTTTGAGGCTCATAGGAACCCCATATAGAAGACCTCTCTCGCGCTTTTTTTTTTTTTTTTGAGTTGGAGTCTCACTCTGTCGCCCAGACTGGGGCGTAGTGGCTGCTCCCGGCCACTGCAGCCTTGACCTGCTGGGCTCCGGCAATACTTCCGCCTCAGTCTTCCGAGTAGCCGGAATTACAGGCACGTGCTACCATGCCTGGCTGATTTTTTAATTTATTGTAGAGATGAGGTCTCGCCAAGTTGCCCAGGTGGGTCTCGAACCTGCAGGCTCAGGCAATCCGCTCACCTCAGCCTCCCAAAGCGCGGGATTACAGACTGAGCCACGGAGCCCGGTTTCTCGCTCTTCTTAAGCTTCTTCAACGCAGTTGCTCCTCACATTCCCCCAGGAAATCCATCAGGCAGTTCAGCTTCTGGTGTATCTTCAGTGCCTGCTCTAAGTAGCTACAGGGGACACTCTCCAGGCCAGCTCTTCAGCCTGGAGCTTCTGGGCCAGCTCCACCAGGGGCAGCTCTGGGATTGGCTTGGGGTCCAGGTCTGGTTCCTGCTGCCAGAAATGCTGGGCCAGGGCCCCCATCTGCTGCAGCGCTACTTCTCTCCGCTTCTGCATTCTGGAGATCTTGTTCTGTGCTGGAGCATTCTGCCAGGAGGATAGGGCAGCCCCCAGGAGGGCAGCCGCCAGCAGGGCAGCCCCTAGAAGGGCCAGCAGGAGCAGCAGCCCCTGGGAGTAAGACAGCCAAGTCACCACAGACATTGTACAATCTGTATGGACTCATAAAATCCTGCATTCTTAAGGCATCATTCAAAAATTAGGACAATAGCCTTTGGTTCACCAGTTTCTTCATAATTTTTTACTGACATTTCATAGCCAAGGCCTCCCGGAGTTGCTAAAGCTAAAAAATCTGGCAACTGTGGAAGTCTGAAGCTTGAGTCATTTCCTTCAAGTGCTCCTTCAGACCTTAAGAAGTAGAGATAACTAGTAGAGAAGAAAGGGCATGGAAGGGCCATTAAATCTCAGCATGGGAAGGAACTCCTAGAAGTCATTAGTCTAACCTTATTCCACACGCAGGAGGCATCCTGTAGCATTGTGGCAGGTAGTCACTTAGCCTCTGCTTCAACATCTTCAAGGTCAGAAAGTGAAGGCAGCCTATTTCCTGGATGAAGAGCTTTCCGTGTCTGCTAGTCAGCCTATGTAAAGCTCCCAAATCCTCCTCTCTTTTTAGCTCATGCCCTTTGGATATGAAAGAATAAGCCCTCCACAAATAACATTTTTTCAAATATAAGAAACAGATATCATCCCCTTCTTCTAGCTAGTTTCTCTTTTTTACACTATATATCCTTCAATCATTCTCATACTAATTAGACACTAACATACTGAGAAAATCAGCTTTCTTCTTGTCCCTTTAAAAACTTTCAAATCAATTTGATTTCATTTGTCAGAGGTCCAGGTGAGGATCAAATCTAGCTATGGGAGATGAGCATGCAGAACCATTCATTCTAATCTGCTCACATGCAATCTTCTCACAGCCAATTTTGTGTATAAACAGAGCAAGTTGTTGTCCTACATGATTTGAAGGGCAGAGAAACTTTCTGTGAATAAAACATTTTCCCCACTTGCCTACCTTGAAACCCGAAATTCTCATATAAATCACAACTCTGTATTAAGGCATCAAAGACCACTACAAAAAAAACAAATGTTATGCCATGAACAAACATGAATATCAGAGATGAAACCCACTCTTCAGATTAAATAGAAGGTTGAGGAAACAGTTCGTGGGGACAGATGTGTTAGAGGAAAGCAAGAAGGTCAGAAAATATCTGGAGAATGAGACAACCTAAGAGGACAAACTCAGTGAAGATGCAGAGTGTGATGCACCCAGGAATTTGGACTAAATAAGGGCATAAACACCTAGGAAAAAAACTAAACTGAAAGGGGAAAAGAAATAGTTTGTCAAGAGCTAGCTCTTCCCATAGATATGGACAAGTGATCTTTCTACCATCAGAAACTCTTTGAACTAGTGGGTGGCTAAGAAAAAGAAGTAGATCTCCCTCCCTCCCTCCCCCCACCCGCATCTCTCTGTCTTTATCTCTGTCTCTGTCTCTATCTCTGTCTCATAATTGCATCTCCTTCTCTTTTCCTTTTTGTCACTAGGCAGTTGACATACCGGGAACTATCCTTGCCAGTGAGAGCTGCCATTCTCCAGCTTCTATGCCAGAGACTGTGTGAGTAAATTATGCCAGTCCTAATCTGTACCCTGCTGTCTGGAATTTGATGATGGTAAGAAGAGTAGGAAGCCCCATTTGGGCTTCCGGTCTAAGTTATGTCCTTCGACAGTGTTAAGTCAACTACATCAAAACTGTATGGGGAAGAGATTTATTGGACAACTGCATATCAGTTAATAAAGCTGCATTTCAAACACATATGGTTCAGACTGTCTGTTCTTTATTGGCAACAACTCAAAGTAGTAGCAGGAGGGGTGATTGGCACCCTTAACTTCTAACTGAAGTATACTGATAAGTGAGATTAGTTCTTTTATAATCTCTGTTTTCTATAGACATTTAAGCAAAAGTCTTCTGGGATAATACTTCAAAACCAAAGAAGAGGCTGTATAACGTAGACATTTCAGCTTCCATGGAATTCATTTCATAGACAAGATATATAGAGAATGCCTAAAATATAAGGGGAGACCCTCAAAAAATGAAATTTATTTATAAAAAATTGTGTATTTATTTTTACATGTTTACACTCCAGTCACCCTGAAAGTACACCCTGTTTGATGCAATATACCACTCCTCAAAACAGTTTTTGAACTTGTCCATTTTGATATATTTTAGTGCTTCTACCATTTTTTGTTTCACTTCTTCCACATCAGCAAAATGGTTCCTTTTGAGGACTTTTTCATCCTAGGAAACAACAACAACAAAAAGTCACTCAGGGTAAGATCAGGTGAATAGGGAGGGTGAGGCACTGGGGTCATGCTGTCCTTGGTCAAAAACTTTTGAGCACTAAGCATGGTGTGGGCAGGTACACTGGTAAGCCATCCATCATGAAATGGGCAAACACGCTGAAATAATCTCCAAAAAAACTTCACTGACGCGAACGCAGGCTGCAACCTCTCCCAACAACACTAGCTAGTACACTGATGCCAATGAGTTCCTAGAACACTTTCCCAATGAGGGAAATTTGTACTACAAGGGGCCCACCCTCCAAAAGATAATTCCGGGATTTGTTGGGTCCTCATTCATATTTGCAAGGTGGTAGGAATGTACAGTTTCACGCAATAAGGAAGTGGCAGGGTCAGAAGTGCATCACTTGGTACCTGCTTCTTGGTCTAGGGTTCTATAGCTGCCTGCCTTGTCTTCCACTGGGACTAGGTATTTTAGCCCCGTCACGGTGGGGGTGATGTGTATTTCCAGGCCTCTGATTGATTTGGTGTAAGAAATCATTCATTCTAATCTGTTCACGTGTAAATATAGAGAAATGGAAAATGTGACTGCTCATCCCACAAATCCTTTGGTTCATCATCACACCGACACCTGGGAGCACACGCAATGAATTAAATTAAGAACAACTGTTGATTTAAAGGCTACTTTGAAATTTTTAAGAAATCAACCAAGGCTTCCTTTAGCCAGCTCTGTTCTTAAAAAGATAATTACAGCCGGGCTCGGTGGCTCAGCCTGTAATCCTGCACCTTTGGGAGGCTGAGGTGAGTGGATTGCCTGAGACCGTGGGTTCGAGACCCATCTGGGCAAGCGAGACCTCATCTCTACAATAAATCAAAAAAAATTAGCCGGGCGTGGTAGCGCGCGCCTGTAGTTCCAGCTGCTTGGAAGGCTGAGGCGGAAGGATTGCTAGAGCCCAGCAAGTCGAGGCTGCGGTGGCCTGAAGTGGCCACTGCACTCCAGTCTGGGCGACGGAGTTAGACGCCAACTCAAAATAAATAAATAAATAAAATAAAATAAAATAAATTTAAAAAAGAAAACATGACAGAATGATTAATTCTGTTTCTATTACAATCACTTATCTTTCCCACACACTCCTAATGGGGCTAGAGAGATAAAACCCACTCTGCTCTTCTCATTTGAAGATACTTGGTATTATGATTGGCTTCAAAATTATTAACCTATTTCTGGCAATTTTCAAATTTATACTAAGGTTTTGATCATTAAAATAAATTAAACTTGATAAAAAAGCTGATTATACTGCTCAATAAGAGAAGATAAAGGTTAAAAAAGAGAAGTATTTAACACTAGCTCTAATAAAGATAAAAATCACCTAACAAAAAAAATAAAATAAAATAAAATAAACCTCCTAAAGGCCCTAGCTCATTGAAGAAAGACAAGGCCTGAGCCCCTGTCCGCTCACCAAGTTCTCCAGGTGATTCTGATACACACAAATGTTTAAGGACGACTAGTATAGAGCTCTGATTCTCATACTTGACTACCCATTAGAATCGCCTAAGGCACTTTAAGAATTACTGATGCCTGGATCCCACCTGGATTCTGATTTAATTGGTCTGGATGTGGCTTAGGCATCAGGATTTTTAAAAGGTCACCAGAGGAAGTGAAGATTGATAACCACTGATTGAGAAGAAGGGTTGCTGCCACCAAAGGAAAATAACTGATCTCTGTATATACAAAACCTCATTCAATTATAATCTGAAATCCTTGCTCTTATCTGCCACATTGAAAGACAGAATCCAGAAACATGTAGGTGGTGTTTATAGTTGTTATTCAATTCAATACAATTGAACATAATAACATTACAGAATAACATAAAAGGATTATAAATAGGTAAAACTTGGTGTTACCATTGTTTCCTTAACTATTAGCAGTAATGTTACCACCAATACCTTGAGCTCTGCCCTATGCCTGGTAGGTTCCTTAGCTTCTCTGAGTCTCATTTTCCTCATTTGTAAAATTAGATCCATGATACTAACCATCCAGGCATTCTGTGATGATAAAATGAGATCTTGCAGTTAAAGCACTATATCAGGGTCTGACACATAGTAGGTGCTCAGGTATCTGGCACTCAGTAAGCACTATATAAGTACCAGCTGTTAGGACACTTCCATCATATCCTATATGGTACAGAAGGGGGCACTACCACAGCTAAATTTTATCTGCCTATTAAAGAAACAAAGTTAAACATACTTTGCCTCCTCCCTCTTAGGAAACCTCAGATGATCTGGTGAGCACGGATGCAGGTCAAGGACCTATACGAGGCTCAAAAAATGCTGAAATTAGCAACTATTGATTTTGCCAACTTTGGGCCAAAGTACTGTGTAATGTTTTTCCCATGTAGATTCCCTGAGCAGAAAGGTTCTTGGCAATCGAGTCTAATACATTTTTTTTTCTTTTCTTTTTGAGTCAGGGTCTCACTCTGTCACCCAGGCTGGAGTGCAGTGACACAATCATGGCTCACTGCAACCTCGACCTCCTGGGTTCAGGCAATCCTGCCTTAGTCTCCCAAGTACCTGGGACTACAGGTACATGCCACCATGCCCAGCTAATTTTTTTTATTTTTACTTTTAGAGATGAGGTCTCACTATGTTGCTCAGGCTGGTCTTAAGCTCCTGGACTCAAACAGTCCTCCTACCTCAGCCTCCCAAAGTGATGGGATTACAGCCACCACACCCAGCCTGCCTATAATTTCACAATAAATAATGGAGTCCCAGAGTTCAAATGGCGCTTTGGGCAGTTGGATACTAACGAGTTACAATCAGAATTAGCACCCATGCCTGAAAACAACTATAGTAACTCTTTATATTTATACATCCACATCCTTTAAAGCAAAATTTCTCAACCTTGTCACTACTGGCATGTAATGATGGATATTTCTTTGTTGTAAGGGGCATCTTGTGCATTTTGGATATTTAATAGCATCCCAGGCCTCTACCCACTAGATGCCAGTAGCACACCCCTAAGACAGTTGTGACAACCTAAATATCTCCAGGTATTGTCAAGTGTGGTTTATTTGGGGGGGGCGTGCAAAATTGACTCCTAGTTGAGAACCACTGCTCTCAAGGATAGCACCAGCGGCATAAAACTAAATTCAGAGAGGCCAAGCATCTTGTCCAAGGACACAAGAACTAGTAACTGGCAAAACTGCTGGGGGCAGAGGTGGGACAAAAACAAACAAGCAAACCAAAAAAATAAACACATGCAGCCTAATTTATATTAGTCTGGTGATTTTTCCATATTTCCTTCTGCTGAGTAAGGTTGAATTTCACATCATTCTTATCCCCCCTCTCGGAAGAGAAAAATAAATATAAACAAGAACTTGAAAATCCTGTTGTGACCAACTGTTTCAAACATGCTGTGTATGAAATATCAATATTTTTAATCACAAGATACAGAAAGTATGAGTTTACTGTAATTATTTTTAGTTGGGGTTATTTGAAAGTAAATAACCCACAGGGTATTTTGTATACATACTCAAGTTATTTCTGCCACAACGTCGGCAAGAAAAAATTCCATTTTAGCACGGGAAATTAAAAAGTTCTTCCTAATACAAACATCCCATAATTTCCCTGAGAAGTGACTACAAATGTTTGGCTCAACTATTCAAGTTAAAGTAGTTAGAATTAACATCCAGTGGTAAGGAATAATGTGGATAAGAATGTTAAGGCTGAGAGCAAGTAGAAATAAGAGACTTGACTTTGTCAAGGTGAATGATGTTATCTTGGGTAAAAGCTAGTACAGTCTGCCCAGTGGAGAAGGAAGAGGGATTGGGTCACTGGCAGAGTGACTTTGGATGTGACCCATGGGGCAGAGAGATATTTTTCCTGTGGGCTCCCTCCAGGAGGAGACATTTCCATACGGGTCATAGCCTTGTGTTGTTGAGAAACGTTTCATATCTTGTTTCTCTCATTTCTTGACTATGCCTTACTATAGTAATTTCTGAAAAAGCACAAAAGACACCCAATGAGCAAAACAGTAAATCTGCAGACATTTGAGTATTCTTCCAGTTGGCAAAAGACAAGAAATAAAATTTAAAACAGAAAAGAGTGAGCAACCTTTGACATGAGCAGGGCCCAAAGAGAAGAGTAAATGAAAGGTTTTCTCAAGCCTTGTGGGAAAGTAAGGACCCATTTTTTTCATACAAAGTCTGAGAAGGCGAGAAATGATTTTATGATTCAACTGGACTGAAAAAGCTAGGTGTAAACTTTTGGTACAGCCAAGACTTAGATATTTTTCAGCCTTGTGACCTTCTGCAATGTACTGTATTTCTCTAAGCCTCAGTTGTTCCACTTGTACACTGGAGATAATATGAGCCGTGTAAAGATTAGATGAAATTATGGATGTAAATCATTCTGTAATTCTCCTTGCTTTCTTCCTTCTCCAGGTACATACTGGAAAAAGGAAAGACAAGAGAGATGTGGATATTGGGGTTTTTTTGTTATTGTTATTGTTGTTTATTTGTTAGTTTGTTTTTTAATCTACAAACTTTTCCTTTACTCTCTTCTAAGGACACCATGAATACAGGCCGGAATTAGACCCCAGTGAGGTTAATGGAAGACCTCAACTGCTGCTACAGTTGTGTCTCTGTAGGTTACAGGTCCTCCCTGCTCCAGTGGGGAAAGCCAACGCATAGCCCAGTGTCCACTAGGCTCGTTAACCTGGGGTAAAGAGGAACAGCACAGAAATCATGTCACATATAGGGATGGTCAAGGGTGAGACAGAAACATCTTGAGGGGGTGAGTGGGGAAAGCACAGAGCAGCCTTAACCTCTAGCCCAAAGGGGAAGAGCAAGAGCCTCAACTAACTTTCAATTTTCTAGGAAATGGCCCCTTTGCCTGGTATTTACCTGTTCAGAAATAAAAACAAATGTAGACTTTACAGAGTCAGTGACTTCGTAATTTTCAATAAGAAGATTGTGAAGAAGTGATTTATAATTTGCCTAAAGTCACATGGTTAGAAAAAAACTTTTTTTTTTTTAGTTGGAGTCTCACTCTGTCACCCAGGCTGGAGGGCAGTGGCATACTCACAGCCACCCCAGCGTCCACCTGCTGGACTCAGCCGATCCTTCTGCCACAGCCTTCCAAGTAGCTGGAACTACAGACACACGCTACTACGCCGGCTCAATTTTTTATTTATTGTAGAGACGAGGTCTCACCAAGTTGCCTGGGCTGATCTCAAACCCACGAGCTCAGGCAATCCACACACCTCGGCCTCTCAAAGTGCTGGGATTACAGACGGAGCCATTGAGCCCGGCCAGAAAATAAAAATATATATATGTGAACTCCAGAACAGAACTCCTTTTCTAAACCACAACTTTCTATGCTAAGCCATGCCCTTCACAGGGTCCTAAAACAATAGGAGTCATCCCTGCTTCTAAGAGAAAGGAGACACCCAAATGCTTAAAGACTTTGTGTTTTCCTTTTGAATTTAATTATTTCACTCAGAAGAGTAAGAATTATGCTTGGAAAGGCAAAGATTATAAAAGACATCCCCCCAACAGCTACCTTTTTTTCTAGCCACACAAGTCTGTAGGGACCCAAAAGGCATAGAATTTATCCCTGTAACTTAAATGAGAAGGCATTTTTGAAAGAACCACACATAAAGATGTGGGCAGGGTTACGGGGATATATAATGGTTGTGGAGATACCCAGAGACTAGTAGCCATTTATACCTCAGGGCTAAAGGGGACAGGGGAAGAGGTGGTATGACTGGAGCCCCTTGAGAGGTGGACCCTGTCATGGAACTATAGCTACTGCTTCCTCTCCATCTGCTGCTGGTGCCTCTCACTGACCAGAAAGCATAAGATCTCAAGTAATATGATCCACGGGGTCAGCCTCCAAATACAGCCTGGCATAGAACGGGAGAGAAAGATCACGGGTGTTGCAGGCTCAGCTGCCAGTGGAAATTAACCGGAATGGACCCTCCTCAAGGTAGCGGAGCCCAGAGATACCCTGGATCTGGCACAGGGGAAGAACCCTTCTTTCTAATGGATTCTCAGACACTGCAGGGGCTACTGGGGGCAGAGCTAGGCAGTGTTTTGCCCAAAAAGGCAGACCTTAGGTAGGATATTTGAAGTGGGGAAAGGCAACAGAGCAAGGTCAGGAAAGAAACTGTTCCTGAAAGAGAAATTAGAAAGAAGAAACACACAGAAAGCCCTTTTCAGAAGTAATCCACACCCCAGTATGATATAGAGAATTGCCAAAGAGATTAAGGTGCCTTATAGATGTGGCCAGGAAGCAGCCTGCCAGAAACACTGTTGTGTAAAATAAGTCTCACCCTCAGAAATCATGAGCTATGAACAAGTATAGAAAAGAGGAGAGTGGAGCTTCAGGTACAGGTACAAACTAGAGAAAGAAGAGATGGACACAGGAGGTACAAGGTCCCAGCTTTATTCAGAAGCGGGAGTGTCCTGCATATCATGAGAAAGGAAGACAAGAATTACAGCTGCCAGTAGTTGGGCATTCAATGCATTCCAGACAAAGATGGATGTTTCATATGCTGACATCTTATTTAGTTTCATTTTCACAATATTGATGTAGATATTTCTCTCCTTGTTTTACAGATAAACAGAAATAAGAGAGTTTAGTGATTAAGAGCACTGAAGGCGTATTTCCCGGCTTTCAATCTTTGCTGTCTGACCTTAGGCAAGTTATTTAACCCCTCTGTGCCTAAGTTTTCTCATCTGTGAAATACAGTTAATAATAGCCTCTACCTCACAGCCTACTTGCAAATACTGAAAAGTATTTGTAAGTTAACTTGTAACGTATCAATACCTAATCAGTGTCTGATATATGACAGAAATTCAATAAATGCTAGTTGTGGGTACTATGTACTTCCTGAACGCATACTGCTAATACATGGAAGAGCTGGGATTTGATTCATGGCTGGTCTAACTTCAAAACTCATAAGCATTCTTACCTCTGTGCCATGCTGACACCCTGTTCTAAGTGGCACAAACATCCCAAGAAAGAGCGGCCTCTGGGCACTATACCTTATGGAATCTGCCTCAGATCGTCCAGCTCTCCTAACTCCAATTTCATTTTCCCCAAAGGAACCTGGAGATTATTCATTCTGGTTCCTCTGACCCTCAGTAATGGACAGGAAGAGGCTGATTGCCTGGCACCACCTGGGAAAGCTACAGTTATAGGGAAAAAAAAGTGCCAAGAGCAATACCTGGCTTGGAGTTGGTGCTCAACTAGCTTATTTTGGGTCTGAATCCATCCAGTCTGCCTACATGCTGACTCTGGCCCTCTGCACACGACTGCCTTGTGTGAGGTGGAGTCGCAGAGGTCCCACCCTCCAGCAAAAGTGCCAAAACCCGGGTGCTCCCTCCCACTCTTTCAGAGTCTGTTCTGTCTCCTGCCTTCTCTGCCCAAGGATGTGTAGCCCTCATGCTGCCCTCTGTGGCACCCTAAGGACCTGCACCTCCAAGCTGAGTGTGTCCCAGGCTCCAGGTGTGTTCTTCCCTTTAACCTAATCTGGACCATGAGTCTCAGGTCTGCTTTTTCATCATAAACCAAACTACAAGTCTTGAAGTGTGCTGGATTTGCAGGTAGTATACAGGTAGTCTCTAGTAAACACCCGTGGTACCTATAGCATATGCTATAGACTGTCTGTGTCTCCCCAAAATTCATATATTGAAGCCTAAATCTCCAATGTGAGAGTATTTGGAGGTGGAGTCTTTGTGAGGTAATTAGGTCATGATGGTGGAGACCTCATGAATGAAATTAGTACTCTTATAAGAAGAGACAAAAAAGAGATGATCTCTCTATCTCTGTCAACCATGTGAAGACACAATGGAAAAAAAAACAAAAAAAACAGTGGTCTGCAAATTAGGAAAAGAACTCTTCCCAGATACCAGTCTGCTGGGACCTTGATCTTGGGCTTCCCAGACTACAGAACTATGAGAAATACATTTCTTGTTATTTAAGCCACCCATGGTATTCTGCTATAGCAGCCAGAACTAAGACAACAATCAACTTAGGAAAGAAGGGAGAGAGGGAGAAAGAAAGGGAGGGAAACCATTAGCCCTAAGGGATGCATCATAAATTTTGATGGTTCAGTCTATAGCAGATTTCCTGGGCTCCTTCATAGCTTACCGCATAGGTAACTCCCTGGTGTATAAGGACACTGCTAAACTTGAGACCAGTTTCCTAGAGAGTAAACCATAATCATAAAAGTTCTGGTCTTTCGGTATTAAAAGTTCAGGGCATGATTTTTCAAGGCATCAAAAAGACATGGATTTTTAACCCAAATCTACTTACTAACTGCATGATAACTTTGGGAGGTTACTAAACCTCCCAGCCTTAGTTTTCATGTATGTTAAACAGAAATGCCACCTCCTTATACCTTCAGGGTTGTTAGAGCTTTGGATAAGATGTTTTAGGCAAAGAACCTGCACACAGTCAGTTGCATGGTCACTCCCGGCTGACCTCTTTTCCCCTTTCTTTGTCAACAAGATGCAGCTGCCAATGAGAGCCAGCTTCCTAAGATTGCCAGCCTCCTGCCTGTGGGTACCCACAAATACCTTGACAAAATCAATGCAATGTCAGTGGTAGATAAGAGGAGAGGAGGATAAGTGTAAGATTTGGGTGGGAAATGGCCCAGAAATTGTTTCATCCTACACACACATCTTCCTTCTCCAAGTCTTCCATATTTTAACACCTACACAAATCCTTATCCAGTTTTGTTGTAAAGCTATTTCCATCTAAGAGTCTTATCTCCCCAATTAGGATGTGCTCTTATAGAAGGTAGGGTTCTTCTGTGTGTGCATTTTTTTGGTTGTTGGCTTTTGTTTTGGGGATTTTTTTGGAGACATAGTCTCACTCTGTCGCCTAGGCTGGAGGGCAGTGGTGTCATCACAGCTTACCATAGTCTTGACCTCTTGTGTTCAGGAATTCTTCCACCTCAGCCTCCTGAGTAGCTGGGACTACAGGGGCAACACCACTCCCAGCTAATTTTTTTTTTTCTTGGTAGAAACACGATCTCTCTCTGTTGCCAAGCCTGGTCTCAAACTCCTGAGCTCAAGCAATTATCCCACCTCAGCCTTCCAAAGTGCTGGGAGGTTACATCTTCTTAACGTCTGGCTTAGTGCTGTGGTCAGGGAAAAGGAATGTTGAATGTAGGAGGTTCCAGCTAACCTTGATGATCTCAAGTTTACATCATATGTATAGTACTGCCCAGTTATCTTTTATTATGCTTATTGTACTTAGGAAATTTGGGTTTGTCCTAGAATATTTTCTAGAAGGGCATCAAATCAATTACAACCTTTTAAGCCCTGGAAATTAATGATTCCTTGTCATGAAGCCCCTATAAATTTAAAGCGATTAAAGTTATAAAAAACAATTTGTGGGAATAATGAAATCTATTTAATATTTAATGGCTTTATCCAGGAAATGTTACCTTATTTGCAGTGAGGAATCCTTGTGTGCTGTTCAGATAGTCACAAGGAAGTGATTCGTCCTACCAAGTCTTAGAAAACAGCGACTCCATAGTCATAGCAGACAGGCTGTGGTCAACAGACAAAACTTAGCCCAACAGAGAAAGGATGCAGCCTCTGAGACAGGAGAGTGGCCAGAGAGAGAAACAGATGCAGGGTCCTGTTCTCAAAGGCCACCAGGGTTAACAAGTAAGGCAAACAGACAGCAATTTGCAGGACACATTGGAGAGCATCAAAGCCTTCTTTGTAGCTCATCAGCTAGAGACTCCCCTTGGAGCTGGTTCAAAAGGAGAGACTCAGGAATAATGGCCTTAAAATGAACAACAGAGGGCTGTATCTTTGATGCTTTGGGACAAGAACCACACAGAGCATTCAAAAAAGCATCCACAGAAACTGGGACAAGAAAAATGAAGTCAAAGCTAAGCATCTTAGGCCATTTTGTACCGCTGTAACAAAATGTCTGAGACTGGATAATTTATAAAGAACAGACATTTCTTTTCTTCCAGTTCTGGAGACTGGAAAGTCCAAGATTAAGGCTCCAGCAGGTTCAGTGTCTGGTGAGAGTTGCTTTCTGCTTCCAAGGTGGCTCCTTTTAGCTGAATCCTCGGGGTAGGGGGGTGAGTGGAGGGCCACAGTTTCTTCACAAAGCCGAAGGCAGAAGGGCAAGATAATCAAACTCCTACCATCAAGCCCTTTTATAACAGCATCTAATCCCATTCATGAGGGAGGAGTCCTCATGGGTTAACAACCTCTTAAGGCTCCACTTTTTATTATTATCACATTGGCAACACCTGAATTTTGGAAGTGACACATTCAAGCCATAACACTAAGGAAGTGACCGTTGCTTCCTGGCTCCCATTAATGCAGAGGTGCTATAATTTAATATTAGAGCCTACTTTATAGTTTTTACTCCTTCTTTTAAACATACATTTTATATTGCTCTCAAAACAGAGTGAGGATTTGGATATCCCTTACAAAACTTTTCATAAAAGTAATAATTATCATAATAGCTTCTCAAATTTGTGAGTGTTTCACATGAGCCAGATACAGTGGTAAGCGCTTCTCAGCATTATCTCATGTAATGCTCAGCACAGTTCTAGAAGGTGGGCACCATAATTATTTCAATTAAAAGGGGACCGAACCAGTATTTTAACCCAGATACGCTCAATGCAGAGACAGTGAAACTAACTAGAAAAGCAGAGGCCTCCGAACCTCAGTGAAGGTTATCTGTGAATCTTGTTAAAATGGCAGGCTCTCATGCCATGTGCCCAAAATTTTGGTTTCTATGGACTCGTTTTGGAGTTCTAGATCTCAGGATGATTTTGAGTGTGTGATCATGTGGCCTGGAAGCACATTTTGATTGATGTGTAACTACACAATGCCTCTTTTCATCATCTTCAAAAAGTCAGTGTTAAAGATGTTGCTCTGGCCGGGCTCAGTGGCTTAGCCTGTAATCCCAGCACTTTGGGAGACCGAGGTGAGTGCATTGTCTGAGCCAGCGGGTTCGAGACCAGCCCGGGCAACTTGGCGAGACCTCATCTCTACAATAAAATAAAATAAAATAAAAATTAGCCAGGCATGGTAGCACACAGGCATGTCCGTAGTTCTGGCTACTTGGAAAGGTGAGGCAGAAGGATCGCCAGAGCCCAGCAGGTCGTCGCTGGGGTGGCTGTGAGCATGCTACTGCACTCCAGCCTGGACAACGGAGTGAGACTCCAACTCAAAAAAAAAAAAAAAAAGTCACTCCAACTGCTATGTGTGTACACCTGGAGTGGAGGATTCAACCTATTGCAGTCAAGGTCCAGGAGCCCAGGTCACAAAAAATCAGGTCAGCAGCTGTTACTCCTTGGAGAATATTCTCTCTTAGTGTTAGTGACTTGTTTCTGCCTGGGGTTGTTCCACACAGCAGTAGCATTCTCTCTTTTATTTCAAGCTGGAGGAAGCAGAAGAGCATCACAGAGGAGGAAGCTACTAAAAGCACAGGAAGAATTCAGAAAACTTAGAGTTCTATTCCAACTTGCTCTGTTCCTGTTCACCGAGATAAATCCAAGCACTGAAAGCTTCAACTGAAAGACTTTAAGAGTCTCCACACCATCTTTTGTTTAGTACTTAGTAAGATGTTTTCATTGAAAATCGAATAACTGGTAGAATTTAGGATGATTTTTAAATGTATGGGATTTGAGAAATATTACCAGTTCAAGAAATAATCTACATGTCATGTTGAGACTATTTTATATTATTCAAAATAGATTTTTTGGTTTGGCTTCATTTGGTTGTTTTGTTTTAGCTAGAGATGCTGTCAAAAGATTGGTTACTTCACTGACCTTAAACATTGTCTAATATAGTTGTTTTCCTTAGGTTTGTCATACCAATGTTGCTCCTGGTTTTATACTTTTAGAAATTGATTGTCTAAGTAAAATTCCATCTAGAATATGCTATTGCTCCAGCTAATGCTTTTTATCAATTCCAAAAATTGTAACTGATGACTTTACTAAAATGATGCATTTTTCTAACTTCCATTGCAATAAAAAAATAGTATTTCTTCAAAACACTTATCTACTATCTTCATATTGCTAACTTAATAGCTCCACCAATTATTACTCATATGTAGTTTTAAATGGCTTTGTTAATGTTTTTAGAAAGGTAGAAACTTCTGATTTTTCATTTTTAAAACTATGTTTTTTCATATTACATAATAAGTTAATATGGGTCCACACTAATAAGCTTCTCTGAACTGACATTCTCTGATTAATGTAGCACAGTGTAGTCATTTCTGCATTGATAGAATAAACATTTTTAAAAATCTCTCATATGCTGATCTTCAAAAAGTGATGCCTGATGACAGAAGATGGCATTTTAAAAGTCTTTTTTCCCTATTCATCTTATAGTATTGGAAATGGTATTTTTACCATTGCAGGCTACAATTTTCACTTTAATCACTCTAATAACCTCTGTCAGCTCTCTGAATTCAGCATCATTCAATACAAAAGTCCAGACATGATCAAATAATCTGTATGTATTTAGAAAGCCTCTGAAACGGATTGTGTTCCTGACTGTCTGTGCCAACGCTGAATTTACAGCCCACTCATACTGAGGTAGAGCTGGGAGGCCAAGGTGGGGGTGATCTGTGAAGACTGTGTGACTCACCTGAACCCTCCTAAAGACTGTTTCCTAAAGTCGAGTTCTATATTACTGATATGCCATGGCTTAAGAGGAAGATGTTACTGATGCCCGGTGGGGAAGGCCTATGGAACACGTGGCACAGCCAGGACTCAACAGGAAGGACCTGCTTACCCCAACAGCTTCCTCGGCAGCCCCAGAAACCAGAGAGCTGGACTAATGACCCCAAAGTGCCCAAGGAACCTGGAAGTGGCACCACACTTAGGATGAGGAGGCCTCTGCCAATCATCTTTAAAACAAGGCTCCGGAGACCCTATCTCACAATTTCCAAGCATCAGAATGTACAAATCTGCTCAGTCCTTTCAGCAAACAAAGCAGAGAATACACACAGCTTCTGCAATGGCTGGAGCGACCACTACATACCATTAAAACACACACATGCACGTGTACACACAGACCCATAGACGTCTTCCGATTTGTAAATATGTGTAAAATAATATGGATTAGGAAAACTCCCCAACCTCTTTATAAAACAGCAGTGTTTGTCAAACACCAAGTTATAAAGGTTAGATGGGCCAAGCCACAGATAGGAAGTCTAACATTTCTATATACATTTCTAGATAACTGATGGCAGAAGAAACTTGGAGCACTTTAAAAGCTGATGTAGGGGAAGGGAAGTAAAAAGAAAAAAAATTATAAACTTATTCAAATTCCAAAAACATCATTATGCTACTTGAAACGACTTTGAATTGCAAAACTAAAAAGAACCAAGAAAAGCATTTAATAAAACCTCTTTATTTCACAGATGAAAAAACTAGTTTATGATTGATCCAAAGTCTTATTGCTTCTTTTTCTGCTTTAACATTAAGCAATATTTAAATCAAAGAAGAGCGAAGAACTTGTCAGGGCTGAAAAGTTAGGGCTTTGAAAGCAAAAGTGAGGAATCTGATTTCAACACAAAAGGTAACCAGAAGCCAGAAAATTTTGAAAACAAAAACTACAATGCCAAAACTCAGGGCGAAGCACTGGGATTGTAGCTGGGTTGTTTTTGAAGTGATTATAAATGGATCAGCTGGAAATTGGTAGTCTGGTGAGAAATATAATTACCCTTAGAACTCATGGAATGTTGAGCCAAAGTGAAACCCTATAGCTCATCTAATAATGCTCTTTGCACAAATAGGGAGACTGAGGCTCAGGGAGTGAAAGGGCTTACTTACCCACATTCGGTCAGTCTGGAGGAGAATTAGGCCCAGCATCCAAGTCTTCTAATGCTCAGGTCAACGATCTTTCTGTCAAGTCAAGCTGCCTTGCAGAGCCCATGTTAAGGTGCTAGCCATAAGACTCAAGAAAAGTCACATCATAAGGATGCAAATTAAGTAAGAAAGAGAGGAAGTATTTTTATTTTATATATATTATAAATAATAATTATAGATATATTCATCTTTCAATGAATGGAAACTGGGTTGGTGAGTCACTGGTTAATATTAATAGGAGTGGACTTTTGTGATAGAAAAGAGAAGGCAATTCAGGACTGGGGAGAGGAAGAAAAGGCTCTCAGTTTCCTACTCTTCACTTGAAATTATGGCAGAGCTTTAGGTGGAGACACTGTGGTCAGTATGAATATGTACCAGTAAAACTGTGAGTGACAGAAGTATCTCATTTTTGCTTACTTGAAATCAAAACTCAATCCATATGCACAGTCCCATATTCTGCATTATCAGGGCTTCCACCATGATTGGACAAAGGTCTCCAGGGATTTTCTACATTAAAAAATGTGTAGAGGTGACTCTCTATCCATCTGTCCATATTGGTTACTATTGTGATACCCCCTGTCAAAACCCACAGGGTCTCTAGAGGAACTAGAGATCCTGGATCTCCAGATCTTAGAGGGACTCCTTGGAGCCTGAAAATTGTTGCTGAGCTCCCTGGGGTCAACACCGCGGGCACATCATCCACTATCTTCAGCCTTCTCTGAATCTCGTCTTTATTTAAGTGTGTGTTACAGAATTTTTTGAATTTTTTAAATAATGCATTAAAATATTACTTATCTTGATTACTGCATTTTTTGGAGTCCCCTCAAGTTTTCCACACAAGTCAAATGCCTCACAGGGCTCACACTATTCTGGCCCTGCCCCCACTTCAGGGCACATGAGTGAGTAGGTCACAGGTTACCACTTCTCATGGAAGCCACAGACTAGAGCCTCTGTCTCCTCCCTAGCCTATGAGGATATCTTTCTCCATCATCACTTTCCATCTTCCATCTCGCCACCCTCCTCTGCTTGTCTGTCTTTCTTTCCCCACAGCATGATTCTCCCCACTCTGAGAATGGGAACTGGAAGTGTGGGGGTTAGGGAGAGGCACTGCTTCAAGTACTTCATTTTCAGGTTCATCCACAACTTTCCTCTAGGCAAGGAAGTCAAAGTCAGACTTTGAATGGATTTCAGAAAGGAGACAGGGAGGAAAATTATGAAGAGGGATAAAAACTAAATAAATATCTTATAACGAACGGTTACCAAAAATAGCAACAAGGCAGGAAATTTGCAAAAGAAAGATGTCATTGCTGGAGAAAACTGACTTTGGGTAAATGATCTCTCCCAGTGGTGAGGACATTTTTTTTAAATAAGGAAAACATAAAAGTGATGGGGAATGAAGGGATATGGTGAAAGAAAGCCAACCAATTAAAATCTCATCAGCATATTTCCAAGCTTTGGGGCCAAAACAAAAATAAAAATTACAGATTCTCTATGAAAATGTAAGAAACACAATAAGAGGAGACACCATTTGAGAGGAAGGTGTTGCTGAGTGAGTAGCCAAAAAAAGTATGAGATCAGGTTAATGAGGAGACACATGGGAGAAGTTTGAGAACATAAGAGGAAAATAAAGTGAGAAAAAAATAAAGTGAGAACAATGTCTCAGATATTCAAACTGAAGAAGTTTAGTGGAGAGAAAAACTAACTCTGCCAAAGGAGGCATGAAATGGTTATAAAAATCAGAGTCTGATGGAAGGTGAATGAAAAATCAATGAAAGATGACCATGGGAGACATTAGTCTGAGTGTAAGCTTGGAAGGTGGATGTTGACCGGAAACTGGTTTATCAGATATGAGGAGACACACTAGGTCTGAATCACCTTTTCAAGCAGTTAAAAGACACACGCTAAGGAGGAGAAGGTTTGGAGAAAGATATAGTTGAGGATACTCGATGAGAAAAAAATATATAGACATGCTTGAATCTAGAAGTAAGCAAGACTTAAAATAGTGCAAAGGAAAAGATAGAAGAAGGGAGAGAAAAACAAGAGGGAAGAGAGAGAAGATATGTAAAGAAATAGAAAAGGCAGATTAGTGGTATTGACCAATACTACTTGGAAAACTTGGTAGAAGAACAAAATTTACTGACTGAGAACTTATATGCATTATCCTACACCCAAATATGATCATCTCTGGAAAGTAGAAAGTCATGCCCTGCATTCTCTCTCTTCTGTTCCATCAGAGTAGTTCTCCGAGCACTGTAAGGAAATGCATACATTCCCCAGCAGTCCAAGCTTTGCTGTTAGCTGGCCCCCTTTATCAGTGAAAGCATATTCTCACTTGACTTTGGGAATGGCCTATAGCATTGTTGGCCACACAGGCAGTTTTAACAGCTCTTGCCAGCAAAGTGGAACAGTTTCTGTTAGGTATCATGTGACCATAAGATAGTTCAATTCCTCTTTACTTTTAAATCAGTAATAGTTATCTCCGGTAATGCAGTAAAACAATACCAGAATAATTTCATGTTTTGTTTTTGGCTCATTTTTGGATAGAACTTAGATTAAATAAAAAGTCAAAATATATAAAAACTTTCAAATTTCTCTTCATAGTTTAGATTTTTATCATGTCTAACAACTGAGAGTAAAGATAAGGAGTTTTTGGAAATACTAGATTTATTTTCCAAAAATATGCATCTGTCTACTAAACCTCCTAATAAAGTATCACTTCACACTATTCTTACTGATTTTATGGTTTGTCTTTTCCACAACAGTTTGACAATATTTTGGTTAGTCAGTTGGGAAAAGAAAAAGATATAACTTTTTATCACATAATTTCCCAGACTAACAGATTGAATTTCTCAGTTTATTCTGACATGAACATCTTCAGTAATCTAAGTCAGAAAACTTATGAATGGAAGAGAAATACTGCAAATATCTACTCTACATTGTAGTCATGTCAGTATTATGGTGGAAACTCATTAGAGATTGAAACACTCAATTTAAATGCTATAGGCTATTTATTTCATGAGGGAAAATGAACATAAACTTTACAAAGTAATTTTACTGAATGAACGCTTCCTTCAAGAGAATTAAGTAACAGTTAAATCCTGCCACATTGTTTGCTTTCCAAATATGGCAACAGATAAATTATATTAGACTTCACAGGTTATTATCAAGAGATGAAAAAAGTGTGTGAGCTATAGGCACTGAGCATCTAAATCTGTCAGCAAATACTCAGACCTTTGTTTGCTCAGCTCCTTACTAATAACGCAATATGCTCAATCTCTGTGGAAATATGACTGGATTTGGAGTTCAAAATTTCAGATTCTAATTCCAATTCACATTGCCTCTCTGACTCTGTTTTGTCCCGAATAAAAGGAAAGGCTTGGACTAATCAGGCCCAAGGGGGTCAAGCCAGGTGGGGACCATGGAAAATTACTACTTCTCTGAAATTTTTTGTTGCTGTATGGAGTGTGTCCCATGTTTCCAGGTCTGCAGGTAGCATTCCAGGTCTCCAGGTAGCACTCTTTCAAAAGAAGCCAAAAATCTAGATTTTATTATGATAGCTCCTAATTTTCATCTGTTGGCAACAAATTAAATTCATTCAAAAATGGGAAAAAGCACCTAGCAGAGTACCTCCACTTCTGACCAAGATAAAGTAACCATGATCAGACTTACCTTCCCTTTTGAAATGAAGAATAACCATAAATCATATGTAAAAAATGTCTTTTAAGACAGTGGACCTCAGTCAAAAAAGGACAATGGCCTCTGAGAAATGGAAAATAAGGTAAACCCCACAATTGTCCCAGCTTGAAAGAGTGCCAGGCAATTTAATGGAAAAGGAATAGTCTTTCCACCAAATGTGTTAGAACAATTTAAAATCCATATGAAAATAATGCACTTCCAGCTATACTTGAAATCTCGTACAAAAATTAACTTAAAAAGGTTACAGACCCTACTGTAAAACGTAAATTTTAAAATTCTAGAAGTAAATGTAGAAAATCTTTGTATTTATTTTGTCTTTTGGGTGAATCTCCAAATAATTATGTTGAGTGAAAGAAGCCAATCAGAAAAATAGTACATGCTGTATTATTCCATTCATAGAAAATGCAAACTAATCTACGATAACAGAAAGCAGTTCAACAATTGCTTGGAGAGGCGGGGGACAGGAAAGGAGATTACAGAGGGGCAGGGGGAAACTGGGTGGTGCTGAATATGTTCATTATCTTGATTGCAATAATGGTTTTACCTGTGGTTAGAAGAAAAACTTCAAACAAATTAAACTCAACAGAGTTTAATTGAGAAAAGAATTTTTGAAGCCAGCAGCTCCAAACCAGAATAGGTTTAGAGTAACTCCAGCCCTGCTGCATGGTCAGAGAGGATTTATGAACAGAAAAAGGAAAGTGAGGTACAGAAAATGGAAGTGAGATACAGAACAGCAGAATTAGTTACTGTTCAGCATTTGCCTTATTTGAACAGTTGGCCTCCTGTGACTGGCTGAAATTTGGAGATATGTACAAGAGTAGGTTACAGTCTGTTTATACATCCAGTTAGGTTATAGTTTGCTACTTACGGAGAAACTTTTAGACCCAACTAAAATATGTAAGGAGACAGCAGTCTACAGCCATGCCATCGGGACAACATATGAGAGGCAGCCTTAAGCTAACCTTAATTTAGCATCATGTGTACCTTTATCCAGACAATGGATGTCATAGGTATACAGATTTATCCAAACATATCAAACCATATAGTGGATGTGCAACTTATTGTGTGCCAATTATACCTCAATAAAGCTGTTAAACACACACGCACAATAAGTGAGCAGGCAAAATCTGACCACTGGTTTTCCATTTCTGTGTTCAATGGCATCTGGAGTCATTTCCAGTGATCTGCAATCTTTGAAACTTATCTCCACAATACCATAATAAAAAAATAATTTAAAAATTTAAAAATAGACAAAAAAAAAAAAAGAAACTTATCCAAGGCTACAGCTGAGATGCAGTCTCCATAGATAGAAGACGTAACTATAGAAAAGCATTCTGAAAATATTTGCAGTTGAAAACTTAGATATATCAAATGCATGTATTAGTGTCTATAATTACTTCATATTTGTAATGCTTGTGTCATCATTCATAAAATGCATTAAATAGACTGTTCATTTTCAACAGATCCTTATTTCCTTGACATTTGGCAGAGCTTATAATTTCCTCAGCACTCAAGGGGGGAAAAAAGGTGCAAATCTATTTCATGCTATATTCCAGGAAAATTAAATCATGATGTCACACGCAGCATTGTAGAATATATCCTAAAAATGTCTCCTTTTTCCAGCAATTCTGATGTATAGGAGTACTGTAAGACTTATGTATTACTTTAACAGCATCCACACGGTCAACAGCTCAGGGACTTTGTTCACTCTATAGTCACATGTGTGTAGTTTCTAGAATATCTTGGAAAATAAGTTTGACTACACATATACCTATATCCACATAAATATACACATATGCAAACAGAGTCACACATGGCACATAAACAGGTGAACACATAAACCTATATGCACACATAATCATGATATAATGTCTAGACTCTGCATGAGTACATAATGCACATTATATAAAGAACACATATGTGCATAGTTTTACATTTTTCTTACATAAACATATTCATGAAAATATGGGTATATCATTGTTCTTAAAACATTTCTATAGTTTCAAACCAAAACTGTTCAAAGAACTTGGAAACAGAGGTGAATGGCTGTCTGGTAACCAAGTTGTCATTACCTTCCCTACCAGTATCAATTTTCATTTGCCATCAGATAAGCCTAAAAGTGACGGAGTTGATATAACCCAGTTCTGCAGGTAAAAAGAATACAGACGTATTTCGTGGCAGACTGTAAGATGAAAAGGGGCCTGAGGAATGTCACTTGCTCTGTGTCAAAACAATACGATAAAGAGATCTATTGTTGATGGGTCACCCGCATTTTGGTCAGCTTAATGTAGGCGGAGTCCCATAAATCCCCATTCTGGAATGTGGGTCCATTTGTGCAAAGAGGCACCGTTTGCAAGCTGCTAGCTTGCTTTTTCTTCTTTAAATTGTGGTTTTAAAAAAATCCTGGTGGCATTAAAAACACTTAGACACAGAAAAATTTTCACAGCTCAGATTACAAATAGAATAAGTGTCTTCTGTACCTTGTTGGTGGACGTCCAGACAAGTTCTTAATAGGAAAAGTAAATAACACATCTCCACAATTATCTACAATCTCCTCCTTCTGCTTCTGTTAATTAATACTGATTAACAAAGGCTCTAATCTTGTTTCTGAACAATTCAGTTGATATCTGACCACTGAAAAATTTTTATCACCACCTGTAGAACAGATAATTGGGGGAAAGGTCATTTTCTTGGTTAAGGCACATTGAAAAAAATTAACCTAAGGACGCCTGTGCTGCCAAGGCAAGTTTGAAGATGTTTCTAATTGAGTATTCATCTACAAATGTGTTGTAGGTGGATTTTTTCCCCCTCAGCTCTTAAGGAGGGAAACACAAATTTCAAATACCAATATGATTTAAAATACATATAGTATTGAATTAAAATTCATAAGAAATAACTAAAACATTTACATGACAACATTGCAGTAACTGCTGAGTAGTAAATGTAAATCAGTAAGATTGCTAGTCTAAGAAAGGTCTTAAAGTAGAGGATCTCTTTAACAATTTAAGAAATCTAACTTCAATAAACATTTCTGTTGCTAAGATGGTAGCAGGAATTTAATGAAGGCTCTGGAAAAAATTATTTATTTCTTGTCTCCTGAAATAATAAAAAAAAAACAGCTTATATCAATGTATCATACATTCCATGCTAGGTAGTGTTATAAACATTCTTTGTATATTAACTTGTTCAATTCTCAAAACAATGATATGAAGTAGGCACTATTATTAGTCCTATTTTATAGATGAGAAATTGCAGGCAGATAGCAGTTGAAACACTTGCCCGTCATCATACAGCTATTCAGTGGCAGGAACAGGTCTTGACCTGGCTCATCTGGTTCCACAATCGGAGTTCTTTACCCACACAGCCTCCTGCTCTTTGAATCTTCCTTACTAAGAGCACTTCCATACTCACAAGACCCCTGTCTCCTACTGACTGGCCAAATGCAAAGACCAGCTGCTTGCACATGGTCGGTCAGGTCTCTTCCAGCCTGCCCCTGTTCTGCTGTATTATTCTAACACTCCAGCTCTGTCCATTTACACCATTCATTGCAAATCATCAAGGTATCACTGTCACCCAGGCTTGAGTGCAGTGGTAGGATCACAGCTCACTGTAGCCTTTACCTCTCGGGCTCAGAAGAGCTTTCTGCTTCAATTTCCCCGGTTGCTGGGACTATAGGCATGTGACACAATGCCCAGCTAATTTTTTGACTTTTTGCAGAGACAAAGTCTCACTATGTTGCCTAGGCTGCTCTCAAATTCCTGGACTCAAGCAGTCCTCCCACCTCAGCCTCCCAAAGGGCTGGGATTAGAAGTGTGAGCTACTGCACCCAACTCAAATCATCTTGCTGAGTTATATTTAAGGGCAAACAGGGCTCTAAGAGCATGTTTTGATAGGAGGTTGTTTGAGAAAAATAGGACTCCTGAGGATGAGAGGCAGCAGCTCCAGAGGTGAGAAAAGAGAATTGGAAGGAGGATGAGAAAGACATCACTTAGGACCAGTCTAGCCTGATTTGAGATTTTCAGGGACTGATTTCTTGGGGGTTAACATAACTCCAGTTACTCATCTACTGATGGTATTCAGTCTTGCTCAATACCAATCTATGAAACCAGTGTGTCAAAAGGACAGAGTGGTACATGGCATTCCTCCACCCAGCCTACAAAAGGCTTAACATGATGCTGAGTACTTCTAAAACCTTGAGAGAGAAAGTGAGGTCTTCAAGAGGGAAGCCTGAGAATTCCACAGCTGGAAGCCTGGGATGAGGAGAAGACTGCTTCTCAGGAAACAGTGTGATTTGGGAGGTAACATATCAAGGTTGTCTATACAGAATACTGTTCTCAGACGGTGTCAGAGAGATAGATATTCTCCCTACAGAAAAGGTTCAAAAAAATCAGGTTAATTCTCCCCACAGCAGACATTCAGAAACCTGGGTTAATTTCTTTATTTTCCAGATCATTTTCTTGCCCTTCCCTGGATTGGGCAGCCTGGGTCCATGGCTGAAAAAAACAAAACCAATGCTATGAGGTAGGCAATATTATTAGCCCTATTTTATAAATGAGAAATCTAAGACAGACAGTCATTGGTAAGTTTACCCATCATCATACAGCTAGTAAGTGGCAGAGACAGAATTTGACCTGGCTCATCTGATTCTAAAATTGAAGTTCTTAAGTACAATACCCTCCTGCCCTTTGAACCTACAGAGCACTTTCTTACTCACAAAAATCCCCACTCCCGACTAGCTGACTACATGCAATGAATACTGTTTTTATTTTCCCATTCCACCCTGACACCCTATCACTGATTAAAAAAAAAAAGTCATCCCCAATGGCTTGATATGCTGACAAAGCATCTTAATGTCCACATAGATCATGCATTATAGTTTATGAAATAATGAAGGAAATTTTGTAGCCAAGTCTTTGAGTAGAATGTATGTGATCAGGCACTACCTTTTTTCATTTTTATTTTATTTTTAATTTTAGAATGTCAGAGCACTTTTATTTAAGTTGTTCATTAATCTTGTGATAAACAAATAAAAATTGCATGCATTTATGGTGTACAACTTGGTGTTTTAATATATTATACATTGTGAAATGGTTACATCAAACTAATTAACAAATGTATTACCTCATATAATTTTTGTGGGGAGAACATTTAAAATCTACTCTCTCGGCAATTTTCTTTTCTTTTCTTTTAAAGATGTGAAGTATACAAATCAGGATCAGATATACACGTGGCCATTGTACAGGTAAAGTTTGGGCCTCCATTTGGTCCCCACTTCATCTGGTTTGAGACAGGTACCTTTATTGATGTTACAAGCTCCCCCACCCTGGCAGTTTCTGGTTACTGCCAATTCCTTTCTTATAGTATTATAGTAAATGTTCAGGGTCCACTTATGAGTGAGAACATGTGGTACTTAGTTCTTTGTTTCTGTGATAAATCATTGAGTACTATAGACTCTAAAACCATCCAAATTGCTGCAAAGTCCATAATTTTGTTTTTCTTCATGGCTGCATAATATTCCATCATGTATATGTACCACATTTTTTTTATCCAGTACAGTTTCAATGGGCAGCATAGTTGGTTCCATATTTTTGCTATTGTAAGTCAGGCACTATCTTTTTTTAAAAATCAGACCTATGAAAGTCCACTCATATAAAACTAGACAAATTAGTATACTCTTAATATCGAAAGCATGCGCTGTACTTAATTAAAGATCAGCCACTTTTCATTCATACCTCCTAGTTATACAATAACAAGTAAACTTTTTACATTTCATCATGATGCTGTATTTATTTAGATACTTTCACCATTTCTAATTTTGGAGTGCCTATCTGACTTTTATAAATATGTTAAGAAATGTCAACAGTTGAATTTTGAAACAAAAATATTACAAAATCCTTCTTCAAGTTTCTGAATCCATTTTAATTAAAAAGAGTCTTAAAATTATAAAGTGAAATGTTGAAACCTTTCACTTTTGAAGCTACCAATATTTATGAATAAGGATTTTCCTCAATGTTGTAAAACTAAAACACACAGTCATGATTTTTAAATTTTATAACTTTGATTTCAGATTTTTGTGCTCATAAATAACTTTATTGATTTCAGTGAAATCAATGACTCTGCAAAGAGTAAAAGTTAAAATTTTATTTTATATAAAAAATTTGTATTAATAAAATGCTCCAAAACTCTCCTTTGGGATCTCATGCTCATTTTGTATCAGCTTTGGCAATGACTTCTTTCTCCGACATCCCATTCCTCTCTTCTGCTGCCTGACTGTCTCTGTTTTGAGCCATCTCTCCTAAGGCACTTCCAACCACCCTCCTCCACATGCCCTCTATCATCAGATGTCTGGGGTTGTTGGGGGTCGTTTACCCTCTAGTTAGTGTGATCCTTGAATCTTGCCTTTCATGTCTGGGTGGAAGGAAGGAGAATGGCAGGTTAAGCCAGCCTCCATACATAACAGAATCTATCCTGACTTTTATGACTCCTGAGGTGGAACGGGCCCAGGGTACAGCAGGCACAGATGTGAAATGTTCCTAATTAAAAGAGCAGTTGTTAGAGCATTTATTCTGATGATGTTGGCAGCCCCCAGACACACTTGCCATCCAAGAAGTTGATAGCAAAAGGACTCTCTGGACAGAGGTCACCTCCTTTCCTCCCTTCAGCATCTGGACCGTCATCTGTCTAAGCCACCCTGGACATGCAGGCAGCTCATGACAACCTCAGGGAAAAGACATTGTCTAATGGGGCTTCAAGAATATTCCACGAGGCAGGGAAGCTGGATGGAGGGTCAGCTTAGAGTATCTCCTCTCCATAACCTCCCAGGAGAAGTCCATGAAAGTTATCTTGATTTCTGAGTAAACAAAAATTCTTCTGAAAAAGTGTGCTTAGGAATAGAAAGATCTAAATCTGAAATCTTCTAACAGGCTATACATGTTTCTTCATAACCAGGAAAATGCTGATTAATTGCATAATATTCAGCTCTTGGTTGGTGCTGCCTCTCAGGCCTTAGCCTGCCTGACCCAACAGCTGTTTAACTTGGCTCCAGGCATTTATGACTTTATTTTGAACAAATCTTGGACATTTCATTTGATTTTTCCCAACTCGACTATGCAACTCAAAATTTGTTTTAAATTTTACGGTCTTTTTTTTAACACACACATACCCCCCTCTCTTTTTCTCCTCACCCTTCTTACAGCTCTGGCTTTGGAATCTGAGTTGGTTTTTAGGCAGCAGCAGATTTTGTGATGCAAAAGAAAGGAAGTTTGCAGAAAGGAAGGGGGTAAAACGGAGAAGGGGAAGGTCAGTCATTTAACTAACTCTTTGGATCTCCTCAGAACAAGCTAAAACCTAATACTACATAAATATTGAAGTGCACAGTAGAGTCAACGTATTCCATAAACATTTACTGTGAATGGAGGCATTAGGGAAGGCTTAGGCCCCGCCTGAATTCCCATGAAATTTGTAAATATTTCCTTCATTTGTTCTCCATTTACAATTAGTTGCGGTCAAGCTGATCAAAGCCAGAAGAGGCCTGTTGCATGTGAACCCGCATCCCTCACAATGACATCCACAAAGCAGAATGAAATATGGAATATCGGGTTTCCACGGATGTATGAACTTGTAAAAAATCTGAAAGAATAGGAGGTTTTTCACACTGAGTAATGTGAAACATTTGGTGCGGATTGTAGGCCTCTGAAGAGGAAAAGAGAGAGCCCAAATCCATCAGGCTATAAAACAGAAGCAGGCCCAAGCGAAAACAAGCATCTTCCCCAGGCATCCAGTGATTTAGCTATCACAGACTCTCCGCCCTCCAGAGGACCCAGGAAAGAAGCCCCCTTGGGCAGGGGAGAGAGGAGGCACTGGGGCCCTGCTCAGCTCCACTCCTCCCTGCTCTCCTTCTCTTGGTTTCTGGATAGCTGAATTACTGCTGCAGACCCCAACCAAACACACACACACACACACCGTTTTTAGTTAATGCATTTACAAACTATTTCCAACCAGACACGTGTTAAAGTTAATTGGGCAAGTACTTGGGTAGGATCTTCTTATTTTTAAGATACCATCTAAGTGAATAAATAACCCCAAGTGAATCCAGAAATATACACTATCACATGCCTCAAAAGCCACATAGAACTGTTATTTCTGTCTCTCTCCCTCTCCCCTTAACTCTCCCTACTCCTCCTCTCTCTCTCCCCCTCTCTCCCTCCCTCTCTCTTGCAGATCTGTTCCTTTCACTTTTGGCTGGGCTGGGCTCTCCTTTTGCGACTAATACAGGGTGTTTTAATTGCTTCCTATGCTTTTCCCAGCTGTCAGGCCATAATAAGGTCTGAGGTGGAGACTTGGGAGCTTAAGTAGTTTACATTCTTTCACCTCCAGAAATGCATCAGACCATTAGGCAATGTCTCCTCCTTAGTAGAAAACTGAATGACCACTACTGCTGCTATCATAATAAAGGACACCACGGTAATTCACAAAATGTTCAGAAGAAAATAAGCAAAGGATATTTGCCAAGGATTTCAGAAGAAGCACTTGCAGCTCTCTTTGGAAAAGCACAAACAATTCTTTTCTCCTCCCACTACTCACCCCTCCCCTGACCTAAGGGAGCTGCAATTCAACCTCCTCTCCTCTCCAGATCTGTAAAGTGGACATACTTTGTTCAAAGTATATTCTAGCACCAGAAGAGAAAAAAAAGCTGAAATTCGCTACATGTTACCAAGTTAGGGAAAGACTGGTTGGGAGAATTAAAAATTATAGGGAGTAGGCGGGAGTAAACAAATGATAAATAAAACTGAGTCTTCGTGAAAACAACCTCTCTCACTTCTTCACACACACACCCTCCAGGTCTTCACCCTCATCTATTTGAAAGGATTAAAGGAAGAACCAGTAGCCTGTACAAACAGCAGATGATCTTAGGAGGGTAGGGAAGGGTCATCTTTGAACTGAAAGCCACTGTGTGACACCAAGCTCTTCTTTCAGAGAAAGTTTTCCACAGTTCTGGGTAGGAACTGCCCTGGGCTCCTGCAGCTGAACAGAGGGCTGTTTTCTTGGAGAATTGATATAAAACAATATGCAGTGCAGTGGGTGATACTTTGATGTTCATGGAATCCAAATAGAGAGAAACCGTAACTTGGCCTTAGATGGGGACCTTCAGCTCAGAAAACAGAATAGTCTCAAATCTTTCAGAATTTATGGGGCAGGGCAGAAGGAGAAAAACTTTAAACAGCCTCCAAAATAGTCTCTAAAGATATTGTGAAACAAGTATCTGTACCGATATCAGATTTCAGCAATTTGGTCACAAATGATTTGAAATGTCATGAGCTAGGTTTGCTTTCAAATGAACATGAGTTGATCATTTTTATTTATTTATTAATTTATTTTAGAGTTGTGGGGTACACATGGGGTTGTACTACATAAGTAAATTGATCATTTTGAAGAGGGGTGCACTCAAAGGAAAATTGCAACTGGAGATCTGGCTCCACAAGTTCAACTGACTCAGACGGACATCACTTGTCAGGACATGGGTGATTCCAGATTCGCTGGGCAATACCATCTAGCCCCACACAGAGGAGAGAAGTGGCTGCAGTATATTTTTCAAATGGACACCCACCATCCATTCCAAGAAAACATACATTACTACACCCCAAAGACACTTACACTTCACTGATTGCAGCCGATTTCTCTTCTTTAGATATAGCCACTATATTGAGTGGTGATAATCTACAGTATTTACCACGTGTGCAGGTATCGCTAAACAATATCTAAATGATTGTCTAGATTTGAACTTTACAATTATGGAATTAAAGCAATATGTTCTTCTTTAGTGGCTTGCTTCTTTTCAATATTATGTTTGTGAGATTGATCCCTACTGATGCATATAGATGGTCTTATATATTCAAGACTGTATAGTATTCCAGTATATGAATATACATCTTTTTATTCATGAGCAATTGGGTTATTTGTATATATTATATATGTTATTTATGTATCTAATTTATATAAATATATATTATATATTTTCGTTCATAATGAAAAGTGTCATTATGAATATCTCTATCTCCTAGTACATACATGCAAGATTTCCTCTAATGTAGATGCCTGGCCATGAAATTGTTAGATCATAGGGCATGATCATGGTTCAATATTGCCAAACTCATTTCCAAAGCTATTGTACCAATTTCTGCACCCAAAAGTAGTGGATGAAAATTCCTGTATTTCCAGGTCCTAGTTAATACTTGGTATTGCCCAATAACTGAGTATGAAATTTGGGTTTACATTTACATTTCCTCAACTAGTAATGAAATTTATCATAGATCAATTTGTTATGTGAAATTGATTCTGTAAAATTGTTATTTATTTCATTTGCCCATTTTTCTATAATATTCTCTTTCTTATTGATTAGTTGGAATTTATATAATCTGAGTAATATTTTCACTCAATTTATAATGTATTTTAATGAGCAGAAATTCTAATTGTAGACTAACTTAATCAGTATTTCCCTTTATAGATTATGCTTTTGTGTCTTGTTTAAATAACCCTTTTCGACCCTGATAGCACAATGGTACTTTCTTATGTTAATTTCAGGATATGTTACAGTCTTGCCTTTCACAATGTACCTGAAATTAATTTTTTAATATGGTATGAGGTAGGAGTCAAATTTCATTTATTTTCCAAATGGATACCAATGGTTTCCACATCATTTATTAAAAATACATATTTTTTCTTCCAATTTGCCAAACACATACTCGTGGGTACATTTCTGATCTTTTTATTCTATTCAAGTAGCCTACTTTCTACCTTTATGCCGATAACCACCAGTTGGTTAGGGCAAGTCAAAGAAAAAAGAAAGATGTAGTACCTTCACAGGAGCAATAGCAGGGTGAGAGCTGATCTGAAAGAAACATCACTGGAAGCAAAGAGACAGGAGAGAATGTGCCCTAATAAGGTTTTCCTATTTTTCCTGTTTGAGGATTATAGTGCTTGAGGTATTTCATCTGTCTTGAAAAATTCTCAGGCATTACTTCAAATACTGCTTCTGTCACATTTTCTCTAAGCAAATTTTGTTAGTCATTTTCACTCTGTCTCAGATGTCTCTTATGCTCTTTCTATAGTTGTCCATGTCTATCCTTTTCCATTTCACACTTCAGTAGATATATTCTTCTGATCTATTGTCCAGTTTGCTCATTCTCTCATCTGCTGTGTCTAGTCTGGTGTTAAATCCATCCATGAGGTCTTAAATGTATTATTGCTTTCGTCCATTTTAGAATTTCCTTTTGACTCTTTTGTTTTTGTTTCCCATTCTTTGCCAATATTTTTCATATTTCATTTTAACACGTTTAATCTACTGATCTCAATTAGCTTAAAGCCTATATCTAACAACTCTAATAACTGGACCTCCCTATGTAGTCTGCTTGCATAAATTTTTTTTTTTCTATTGTTTTTGGTTAGCTCTTGCCCTTTCATATACTTGATTATTTTTCATAGCATGCCATACATTTTTCAGGACAATTTATAGAGGTGATATGCTACTGTAGATGATGTAATTCTCCTCCAGATAGGATTTAATTTTATAGTTAATTTTGCAGGCAGTTAAAGTAGAAGCATATCCCTTAATCCAACACTGTGAGGACTAGCCTAGTTTAGGCTCACTTTTACTCCTAGTGAGTAATACTTTGGGGTCCTAACTGAAAGCTTGGGGTGTTTATCAGAGCACCTCCTTCCCAACAGGCCTTGAACTCTACCTCTTGTCTCTCTAGATCTATGAGACTACTGTAAGCTCTTGTCAGCTTCTGGATCATTCAGCCATCGTTTTTGATTTCAAGATGAAAAGCAACCCCCAACTGCTAAGCTCACTTCTCTTGTGGCTTCCTTCTTAATCCAGGTCTTGATCCTGAAAATACTCACTGTTTATATAGTTCTCTGCACCTTCTAATATTTAACTTTCATATTTTGTCTAGCTTTTCTATGAGTGTTGGTCTGAGATAGCCTAGTCAGCCATTACTGGAAGTGAAACTCTCATACTTTAGTCTGTTATCCTATTATAAATGCTGTATTTTAAAAACTAGTTTTCAATTGTAATTGGTGTATAGAAATGTGGTTGATTTTATTAAGTTGATTTTTATATCCAGCAATATAATCAAAGTATTATTTGTAGACTCAGTAGGGTTTTCTAGTAAACCCAAATTTATTATTTACAGATTATACATTTGTTTCTACCTTTCTTATGCTTAGATATATATTTTTTTTCTTGTCTTACATGTTGTTTAGGTATGCCAATTCAATTGAATAGAAGTGATGGTAGAGGCAATCTCATCTTAAAGATATTGTTTTCAGGTAGACATATCACACTGATTTCAAAAGCTATTATAAAGCTATTTTTATCAAGATAGCATGGTACTGGCATAAAAACAGATATATCAACAAATGAAACAGGAAAGAAAGTACAGAAATAAGTCTGCAAATTTATGGTCAATTGATTTTCAACAAAGGTACCAAGAACACACAATGCGTAAAGAACTGTCTCCTCAACAAATGGTTTTGGGGAAACCAAATACCCACATGCAAAAGAGTGAAACTGGATCCTTATCTCACACCATATACAAAAATCAACTCAAAATGGATTTAAAACTTATATATAAGAACTGAAACTGTAAAACTACTGAAAGAAAACATTGGGGAAAAAAATCTTCACAACATTGTTCAGGGCAATGATTTTCTGGATATGATCCCAAAAGCACAGGCAACAAAAGCAAAAACAGACAAATGAGATTGCATCAAACTAAAAAGCTTTTGCATAGCTAAAGAAGCAATTAACAAAGTGAAGAGACAACCCACAAAGTGGAAGAAAATATTTGCAAATCATACATCTGATGAGAAGTCAATATCCAAACTATGTAAGAATATCAAGCTGCTCAATAGCAAGAAAACAAATAACCCAATTTTATAATAATGGGCAAAGGAACTGAACAGACATTTCTCAAGACAAACAAATGAAAAACAAGTTCATGAAAAAATGTTCAATATCACTAATAAATAGAAAAATGTAAATTAAAACTACAATGAGATATACTTCACACCTGTTAAAATGACTATTATCAAAAGTCAAAAGATAAGTGTTGGCAAGTATGTGGGAAAAAAAAAGGGAACTCTTGTATAATGTTGATGGAAATGTAAATTAGTGTAGTCGTTATGGAAAATAGTAAGGAGGTTCCTCAACAAACTGAAAATATAACTACCATATATCCAACAATCCCACATCTGGTTATGTATTCAAAGAATTGAAATCATATGCATGTCAAAGAGATATTTCCACTCTTATGTTCACTGCAGCATTATTCACAATAATCAACCTAAGTATCCAACAACAGATACATCATAATGCAAACATAGTATATAAACACAATGAAATACTATTCAGTCACAAAAAAAGAGGGAAATCTTGTCATTTGTAACAATATGGATAAATCTAGAGAACATTATGTTAGAAATAAGCCAGGTACAGAAAGAAAAATACTGTATAATCTCACTTATTTATATGAAATCTAAAAAACTTGAACTCATAGAAGTAGAAAGTAGAAAAGTGGTTACCAGAGGTGGGGTGAGGGGAAGAAGGGGAGGATATAGGGAATTGTTGGACAAAAAGTACAAAGTTTTAGTTAAACAAGATAAATACATTTTTTAGATTTACTGAATTATTACTATACTGAATAATAATGTATCATATATTCAAAATTGCTAAGAGTATAAATGGCAAAGTTCTTACCACAAAAAAATGATGTTAGTAAGATGATGGATATATTAATCAGCTTGATTCAATCATTCCACCTTGTATACATATATCAAAACATCACATTGCGCTCCATGAATGTGTACAATTATGATTTGACAATTTAAAATAATATTTTCCATCAAGTCTGATGTTTGCTGAAAGTAATTTGTAGATGCCCTTTGTCAGGATAAAGATGTTTTCTTAAGTTCTAGTTGGCTGATATGCAGGATCTAGGATATGCAGAAATCAAAGGTGGTTCAGGTGTTTAGCAGACTCAAGGTACACCGCCTCTGTCAATGTGTGACTGTTTTCAGGATTCCAGAGCAATGTCTCACTCCCTCTATGCAAGGAACTAGTTACAAGAGGCTCTGGTGTAACCTTTGTTTGGTAGGGGGCCTTACACTCCAGATATCTCATTAGTATTCCTTTTTGCCTCTTGGGCCCCAAAGCAACATTAGCATATATGGGTTTCTTTTCCCCAAACCTTTGCAGAGTCTGCCCACCCTTTACATCAGAAAGTTATTTCTAATGTCTATTCTCTATCCTACTCTCCTACTGGTTAAAGAGGTCAGCTGATCACCATCTTTCATGCAAAAGCACTTTTTCCTATATTTGAAACATGTTAAGTTCTCCCCTCAGTCTTATTTTCAGCATACTAAATAAAGGCAACCACCTTTGCTTTCTTTATAGCTGGTATTTATTAGTCTCCCTTGAAAGTATCCAAAGTTCATCATAATTACACTTCAATCCCAGCATCCTAACTTAGGCAATACTACAGAAAGTCCTAACTAATGTCAAGTACCAGGGGAAGGCTATGTAAGGATTCCACGTGCTCTGAATTTTCTCTGCCTTTTTAATCACAGCTCTCCATTGCTGAACCATTCCCCCACTTGTGGTTTACTTTGACCTCTGGATACTTTTCTGATGTGGTAGAATAAATGTCCTCTGAGAACTGGCAGGACCTTTACACTTGTCCACACATTTTCCTCTCTTGTCACAATCACTTAACATTTCAGTCCTGATGAGTTTCAGGCTGTTAGCTAGCAATCTTGTGCAATCCACTATCATTGGCAGATGGAATCCGTGTGCCTTATATTTACTCTTCTAAATCACCAGCAAACATGCTAAGTAGTACCATGCAGGGGGCCAACTCCTTCAGAACTCCAGTCAATAAAGTAACATTCCCATACTCACACGGGGCACCCACCATCTAAATCAGAGAATTCTCAACCCTAGCTTTTTACAAATATCAGTGCCTGGCTCCTATCCCTCAAAAAAAAAAAAAATCTGATTTAATTGGTCTAGGGTAGGGCTGCTCATGATATTCAAATATGCAGCCAGAGTTGAGACCACTGATCAACACCCTTGGCATACTGTGCTATTGTTTAGTATGTTTTAACACTGCAGTTTTCAATTTTCACTGCGCATACAAACTCCTGGCGATCTTTTTAAAAAGCAGACTCTAATTCAGTAGGTCTGTGATGGAACCTGACATTCAGCATTTCTTATAGGTTTCCAGTTGGTGCTAATGCTGTGAACCACATTTTGAGGAGCAAGAGAGAAGAGACTTCTCAAGTTGAGCACTCAGTTCATTGTTGAGGAAGCATTAACATTCTAGATCACGTCTCTGTTAAATCTGACTTTGACACCTTATTCAAAATAATTTCTAAAATGCCCTCAGCCTCTGCTGTGGTTATTCTGTCCCTGTGTTCTCTGATCCATATCATATATGGCATAGTTGTCTGGGTTTGTGAGATGAATGAGCATATGAAGCTAGGTTTCTAACCAATATCTTGGCATCATCTTCTAGTAGCTACCCGTGTCTCTCTGTCATGGGAGAGAGATTTTGGTCAAGAAGCCTCCCTTGGAGGTTTTCTGGGAATTATGAACGGAAAAGATATCAGTGCCCTTGCACACACAAACACCTCACACACTCCTGAGTGTCAACATTTCCCATGCACACGTTTGCCAGGCCCCTACCTTTCCCCAGAATCCTAAGATTTCAGGAAACTAAGTAGTAGGTCCAGGAAGACTGGGACCCCAGGTAAAGAGGGACACCATACAAGACCCTGTGCCTGTGCCCTGCTTATTCTGAAATCTATCATAGACTCTCCTTACATGTACATATCTTCTTTCTTCTACACCACCGTTGGAGTCATTCTCTTCAACAATGCCAAGCACCATCTGGCTTCATGACATGTAACTGGACACTTGTAGCCAGTATATTCAAGGGTATCTTGGCATTTCCACCAACAGCTTTATAAGATCCTCACTGGGGGGACCCAAATGTCTTTAAGGAGGAAGGAATCTCAGCTCGGTTGGTTAGCAGTGTGTGATCTTGACACATTATTTGATTGCTCAGAATTTCATTCTCTTTATCTGGAAAATGGTACCAATAGTACCTAGCCCCTAGGGTGGTTGTAAAAATGAATTAGATGTACATGAAGTACTCATACAGTACCTGGTGCATAACACTGACTTAATCAAATTTAGTAACCTGCATTAGAATTCTCAGTGAGTCGTATCTAGGATGCTTCAAGCCTTATTTTTGTTTTTCACAAATTCTATTAGAGGCCTAAGGTGGAGGAGGGGTATATAATCTATACTTCTGGATTATGTCTCATATTTTAAAAACTCTGAACCACACTGTATATCTTCTCACGGGATTTCCCCTTTCATATCCCACTACTCCACCCAGCCAAAAAAAAAAAAGAAAGAAAGAAAGAAAGACATCAGAAAAACAAAGCAGAAGAAAGTCTCTTTATCTTTCAATTTACGCTAACCCAAGTCAGGCATTAAATGTGGGCATAAACACTCCGGCAGATGTCACTCTCCTTTATGGTTTCATTTTTCCTTCTAAGCCTGACGAGTTGGCTGCTACAGGGAGCCGAGGAAAGAATAAGAGACAGGCCTTGCCTGAGAGGCAGAAAGAGAGGCTGAACTTGCCTACTTTCCAGGGAACATGAGTGAAGCCAGAGAGTGTGCAGTGGAAGGCAGAATGGACACATGAAAGTCAGCAAATCTGTGCCTCCGTTCAATTAGGAGGGCGCTGGATGAGTCTGCAGGGGATCGTGAAATCTGCAGCCAAGGCTTGGCCTGCTTGATTTGATGCTGTTGATTAACCAAGCACATCAGTTACCAGGCCAAAAGACTTCAACTCCCTCCATCCCAACCCCTGAAAATTATTCAAGCGTGTAAGACCTATACTGGGAGGTATCAAGACCCTGCAGACTATCAGTAGCTCTGTTTCTGTTACCTAGCACACCACCACATTTGTTTTGCCCAGGTTCATACACAGGGGGAGAGGGAAGGGGAGAAACAACTTTTCAAGTTATTTTATGACAAAATAATGCACCCAAAAAAATTCTTTTTACAAGCATGATCTTTAATGAGATCCATAAAAACATTCCCTATAACAGAAAGCCAACCCACGGTTAAGACTTTCTCTGGGTTTCTTGTGGTGTACTTGGCCATGCAAACTTTTAAAGTTGGAAACTGATGTTGGAACTTAATTGCTGGTCAAGATAAATGTCAAGTGTGCTGAAATAGTGCTAAAAGTCATCAATGTACATTTGTTTATATTATGCCCCTGCATATTTTTCTAAACCAAAATTCAGGATTCCTAGTTTGCCAAGAATATATTTTTATTTGTGAGAAGATTAAAAGATTTAAAAATGAAATCATAGTTGATAGATTTATCTTCCCATTCCTCCCAAATAATGATGCAAAATTGTCATTTGGACCACCCGAGAAAATAGGTGACTCTCTAAATATGCCACCTCAGGAAACTGGTCCTTCTATGTGGTCTTAGAAAGCAGTTATTCTGCAAATACACTGTTAAACTTGGAGTGTACAAGGATCTCAAGTCTCTCTGATCCTTCAAAACTACCATCTGGCTGAGGAACCCTAGAGGAGATAGGGGGAAATCACAGCCTATGTGAACTCAACTGCCAGTGTGATTGAGAGAAGTCAATGTCTCCTCTCAAGTCTCTTTGAGACATAAGACACATACATGCCTGAAAAACAATCAGAAAACAGTACCAGTTTCTGTATGATCTAGACAGGGAGTTTTAACCCTGTATTCCCAATGTCTAGAATGTTCTTTGGCATATAGAAGGCTCTCAATAATCCCATAATTGTTGACTGAATGAATAAATGAATGGATAAATGAATGAAATACTCATTACTGATTTCTAGCAAATCAAAATTAAAATGCTTTTATCCCAAGCACAATAACTTTCCTTTTTTTTTCCAGAATAATGAGAGATTTGCTCATTTACTTATTGCTCCCAAAGAAGTAAAATATGAATATTCAAACCGAGAGGGCAGGGAGGAATGGGAGAAAGAACAGGATGCTAGAGACAAGAACAGATAATTACATAAGAAGCCAGAGGGAACTGGAAGCCTCAGAGAAGAGCTTCAGAGAGTTCTCAAGCCCAGTGATGTTAAGGCACAACACAGGAATCACAGTGGCATTACATAAGATCCTATACAAACAGCAGGACAGAACATACCCCCTACAGCAATTGAATCCGTGACCTACTAGAGGGCCCAACCATAAATTCATAATATTTCTTCAAACACTCTGGCCCTATTTCATTAAAGAGGTCAAAGACTCAGTGGGAAGAAGAGAGCACCAAGACCATCTCACAAACTCAGCTTTGTTTTGTATCTTTTCTATTTAATAAAAAGTGCAGAAAAACATTTTAATTTTTGAGTCTTCAGATTATGAAGATTTCAGATCAATTGTGTCTGCAGTTCATATGCTGGGTTCATATTAATTTGTATTCCTTGAACACACATCAGCTGTCCAGAGGGAGATGGTTAACAGCATCCTGAATGAGAAGAGAAAGCCAAGAGTTTTCAAAATGTGCTATTGAAGGTTGCCAACGATGACAATCCATACCCACTCAAATGCTGACAGGTGCTGCTGTGGGTGCGCAGTCCACATGACCTGCCATGACCACTCCTGTACCTCTCTTCCCTGGCCATGGATGCAGCACTTTAGCTGGAATATTAAATGTCAGGCAAGGAGCAAACCCAGACTTCACCTCAGTTTGTCCAGAAAATTCTGCAGGAGCAGACCAGGTACAGAACCAGACCTGCTCAATAAGTGAGATCTTGACAGATTTGGAGATGAAGTGAATAGAGATCTGAGGGTAACTAAAAGATATGTTTAGGGCCAATCAGGGGGAAAAGGAAAGTCCTAGAGTCAGAAGTAGAGGAGAGAAAGGCAAGATGTGCAAAGTACCCAGTAGGAGAAAAAAGAAGAAGAAAACCAAAAGTCAAACCAAGGGAGCTTCAAATGAAAAGACATTCTATGGTTTTCAGAAATTCTGAAATATTTACCAGTTAGAATTTTCACTTTTAAGAAGTCATTGTCTAACCTTATAGGTCCACTAAAGTTTTAAGTAGCATATAGATAATTAGTACAAATACATATATAAAATTTCAGTGAGTCACTTCTCAGAAAAAATATCATGTATTGATGAGTAAATGAATGTTAAACTCCTGGAGGGCAAGAGCCTGAACACCTTCTTTTGCACACTGTAGGTATTACTAAAAATGACTGGGATTAAGTTGAATTGCAAAGTCTCTGTAAGAGTCTGGTAATTGTAATAGGACTATAAAGAAAAACATTCTCTGAAAAATTGCTGTCTCTGCCCCCATTCTCCACAAATATCAATCAATCTTGGTAACATGTGATGTTGCAACACCATCTTAAAAGTCTGCATTTCTTAGACTATGGAAAGAACTGGTCACTAAGTGGTGCAACTATGCCCACTAGGGGCTGTTTCTGTAGAATGAGTAGAGAGAACGCAACAAACATATTTGTGACTGAAGCAGACCACACCTTTGGATGACCCCTCACCTGCTCCTGAGTTCTCACCTCAACAACCTCAAGCTCTGCAATCCAGGTCCATACACACCTGGAGCTCATACTGGAATCAACCAATCTGTGCTTACTGAGAGAGGGATGGAATGTGCAGCACCTTTAACATCAGGAAGGTACTTGAACAGAATGGGGACCAGGGGCCTGACATCACACAACAACACCAGAGGCCTGACCTGCATGGAGGTGGAGGCAGTGTTTATATAGACATATGCCACATGACCCTGCCTGGGCCCATAACTTGAGACTGGACTCACTAGACTGCATGTCAGTTTGCTGGAGATTCCAGAATAAATATTTCTAAGTCTTAAGAGTCCAAAATTTCAAATTATATTTTTTAAGCTAAAAAAGTATAGTGTATAACTTCAGAGTGGTCTTCAAGTCAATGAAATAACTAAACCAAGTAGACCCTCATTCTTCATTGCTATAGAGCAGCAGTCCCCAACCTTTTTAGCATCAGCAACCGGTTTTGTAGAAGACAATTTTTCCATCGATGGAGGAGGGGCGATGCTTTTGGGATGATTCAAATGCATTACATTTATCGTGCACTTTATTTCTACTATTATTACATTGTAATATGTAATGAAATTATTCTACAACTCACCATAATGCAGAATTATTGGGAGCCCTAAGCTTGTTTTCCTGCAACTGGATGGTCCCATCTGGGGGTGACAGGAGAGAGTGACACCCGAAGCGTGGTGATTACGTCCAGTCTACTCCATAATCTCGTTTTGGTTGCTGTCATTGCAGAAAGCCCTGCTTCACAAAGATCGAATGTTAGAAATGGAAGCAGGCTTTTCAGTGGTTTTGTGGCAATCTCAGGATATTCTTTCTTGACTTTACTCCAGAACATATGGAGACTTGAAGTTGTCACAAACACACTTTTTTTTAAGATGTGGGGTACAATTCGGGGTTAGGTATTCAAATGTTCATTATGCAAGTACCCTTGTTAATGAAGTGTGCTCCTCCCTCCCCTGGCAGTTTCCCACTACTGCCAATTCCTTTCTTATAGTATTTTGATAATTGTTCAAGGTTCGATTATGAGTGAGAACATATGGTACTCTGTTCTTTGATTCTGTGATATATCACTGAGTATGACTGATTCGAGATCCATCCAAGATGCTGTGAAGTCCATATCAAACATACTTTTAAGGCCACCATCATTTACAGTCTCAAGCATTTGAACCTCTTCTAGCAAGAACAAAAGTATATTCACCTGGCTTACTCACCATTTGTGAATTCATTCCTTCCCAGTTCAGGGGTCTTTTGTGGTTGGGAAGTAATGTTCAAACTCTTTTAAAAGCTTAGATAGGTGATCTTGCACCAGCTGGAAGAAAAAAGGCTCTGGCTCAGTTTCTCTCAAAATCTTTTCTAATGTTTGAAACAGGTCAAAAATCCCAATGTTCACTCACTACCCCTGTAATTCCAGTTTGGGTTTGAATGTAGTCACTTTATCTGCCAACTTGAACACAATTGTCATTCTCCCATGAAGTGACAGATTGAGTTCATTGAGCCGGTTGAATATGTCACACAAGTAAGCAAGTTTTACGACACATCCTATATCACCAAAATGTGCCGCAGTGGTAGCTGTTTTTCTGAAAGAAATCTTTGGATCAGTTCTCAAAACTCAAGAACTCTGGCCAGTGATCCACCTTTAGAAAGCCATCTCACTTCTGTGTATAAGAGAAGATGTATGTTCTCTGCATCCATCTCCTCAAAGAGCTGCATGAACAGATGTGAGTTAAAGACAGGTAGTTTAATGTGATTGATAATTTTAATCACATCCTGCAAAACGTTGTTAAATTCATCACCACCTCAGCTCCACCTCAGGTCATCAGGCATTATATTCTCATAAGTAGCATGCAACTTAGAGATCCCTCACATGCATCGTTCACAATAGGGTTTACACTCTTATGAGAATCTAATACCGCTGGTGATCTGGCAGGAGGCAAAGCTCCAGAGGTAATGTGAGCAACGGGGAATGGCTGTAAATACAGATGAAGCTTTGCTCACTCACCCACCACTCACCTCCTGCTGAGTGGCCTGGTTCCTAACAGGCCATGGACCTGTACCAGTCCATGGCCTGAGGGTTGGGGACCCCTGCCATAGAGGATCACACAATAGAGATCAGGAGTAGATAAGAATAGATTCTTACCCTGGAAACTTAACCAGTTAGATGAATAAAAAAAAAAAAAGTTCTAATATTTTTTCTACAGACAAAATGTGTAGCCTCTGAAATAAAGAAAACCTTCATCTTTTCTAGTTATATGACCTATTGACCTTTTGTCTTCTCATTTGAAAAATGGGAAATAGTACCTACAGTACACCTAACCAAGGAAGGGAAATATCTCTACAAGGAGAACTATTAAACACTTATGAAATAAATTGTAGATAACACAAATGGAAGAATATTCCATGTTCATGGATCGAAAGAATCAATATTGTTTAAATGACCATACTGCCCAAAGCAGTCTGCAGATTCAATGTAATCACTATCAAAATACTAACTTCAGTCTTCACAGAACTAGAAAAAACAATCTTAAAATGTATATGGGGGAGCAACCCCTTCGGGTCCCCTCCCACTGTGGGAGTTTCTCTGTCCTCTCAATAAATCCTGCCTTCTCACTTTCCAGCTTAAAAAAAAATTATATGGAACCCCAAAAAAGCCCAAATAGCCAAAGCAATTTTAAACAAAAAGAACAGTTGTGGAGGCATCTCACTCCTGATTTCAAATTATACTACCAGGCTATAGTAACTAAAACAGCATAGTACTGGTGCAAGAATAGACAGATAGATCAATGGACCATAATAGAGAACCCAGAAATTAAAGAAACCAACATACCTACAACCAACTGATCTTCAACAAAACTGACAAAAATAAACAATGAAGTAAAGACACCCTATTCAGTAAATGGTGCTGGGAAAATTAGCCATATGCCAAAGAATGAAACTGGACCTCTACCTCTTACTATATACAAAAATTAACTAAAAATAGAATAAAGACTTAAATGCTTTTTTTTTAATTAAACATATTTTTTATTTTAAAATCGTGGGGTACAGTTAAGGATTAGGTATACAAATATGCATACAACAGTCACCCTTGTTGATAAGGGGTGTCCCCCCATCCCCAGACAGATATTGACTACCTTTAATTCCACCACCCTTGCCCTCCCTGTTCCTCCCCCATAGATTCCCACCACTGTCGATCCTTTTCTTATAGTATTACGATAGATGTTCAAGGTCCACTTATGAGTGAGAACATGTGATACTCAGATCTTTGTTGCTGTGAAAGATCACTCAGTATTATAGACTCTAGTTCCAT
>CAUYQG010153743.1:0-14874 GCA_963574415.1 Tarsius wallacei
TGTAGCAATAGTTTATTTATTTTCTATTATCAGATGTCAGACCTCTTGGATAGATTCTCTACTTTAAAAATTATATAAACAGATTATTTAAAAAACTTTGTTATTAATCAACACATAATAATTGTACACATTTATGGAATATAGTGTGATGCTAAAAATTTTTTTTTTTTAATTTTTTATTTATTGTAGAGATGAGGGCTCACCAAGTTGCCCAGGCGGGTCTCGAACCCGCGGGCTCAGGCAATCCACTCACCTCAGCCTCCCAAGGCGTGGGATTACAGGCTGAGCCACCGAGCCCGGCCGATGTTAAAATTTAAAAATTATTTTCTGTTGCATTTCTCATGTTTTATTTTTTCATAGATTTTCTTTAACTTTATGTTTAAGATTTCTTCTGCTCCCTGGAGTGTTATGTTTGCTCAAAGTTTCCTTTTTTCTGATTGTTTTGGTCTTTGCCTTTTATTTTATGGACTTTCTGAGGTGATTTGTGACTCTGTTATTCATACCTAAATGTAAGGACTAAATAGCCATTTGGAAACAATTGTTGGGTAAGTGGGTGAGAAGCCAGGTTTTTATGATTACCTAATTGCTTCATAATAAACCACTCCAAACTCAGTGGCATAAAACAACACTCATGTATTATGATTGTCTCCCATGATTTCAAGGATTGAATGACCTAGGCTGAGGTGATTCTCATTCAGAGTCTCCAATGCCATTGCTGTCTGAATGGGGCTGGCTCACCCAGAAGCTTATGCAGTCACGTGTCTGGCTCCTGGGCTAGAAGGACTCAAATAGTGGGAAGTTGAAAGTGTAGAGAGTCTTCAGGCATATCTCTGTTTCTCTGTGGTGTCTCCAGTTGGCAGCTGCAGGGTAGGTGGACTTTTTACTTGGTAGCTCAGGGCTCCAAAGGTGTGTGTCTCAAGATGGACGGAAGCTTGGGAATGGCTGCTCTGAACCTATCTTCAAAAGTCGTGCAGCATCACTTCTATAGCATTCGAGTCATGGAAGCGAGATATAGTCCATTTTCAGAGGGAGGGGAATTGGACTCCATTTCATGATAAGGTGAATGCCAAATAACCTGTAGGTGTGTTTTGAAACTACCATCATCAACATCTGCAGATCTTTTCTTTTGGACTCTTGGGTTCTCCCCATGACAAATTCTGTAGTCTACTGGTGAAGATGGCAGGTAGCTTAGAATTGAATGCGCTTGTATGCTCATATTCTTGGACTGGTGTGGAGAAAGAAAGGAGATTGCAGTCTGCTTGTGGGAGTATCTCATGATTTAGCATAGGATTATCATTAATCCCCCTTCTTTGTGTTTGTTTAGTTGCATTCTGTTAATTCAAATTCCCTGGGAGCTCTGATCTTTCCCTGGGTGGAGCCAAGGAGTCTGACTGCCCTCTGTGAACCCTTTCAATGCATCCCCACTTTCAGATGTACACCTCTCTGCCTTTGTGATGCTCAGTGCCTGCAAGCCTTGAGTCTTCCAGGTGTCCTGAATATCTTCCCTTTGCCTCTCTGGATTTGCTCTCCATTCTTCTCCACCCTGCTCTGCACCTTGGAAGGCTGATGGTATGGATTACACCATGGGCCTCCCTATGTTCTGGCTACTGGGATCAGTAACTGTGTTGTACTAAGCCATGTTGGAGCCTGAGGAAAAAGGAAAAGTCAGTAATATTGATCCTGACTTTATTTAAAATTTTGACATTTTGTTCGTCATGGAATTTTTTGTATCAATTTTTATTTTTTAAGATAATGCATTAGAATATCCTTTTTTTCTTAACTTTTTTGAGACAGGGTCTTGCTATGTTGCCCAGGCTATCTTAAACTCAAGTGATCCCCTTGGCTTAGCCTCCTAAAGAGCTAGGTGCTACTGGTGTACAAGTGTGTACCACTGTACCTGGCCATTAAAATACTTTAATCTTGGTTAATGATGTTTTTTTAAGTGTCTCTCTCTCGTTTTAAATTTTGTACCTAAAGCAAGTACTTTATTACACTCTAGTTCCATCCCTGACATTTTGAATATTATGTTGTATCCTGTTAAAATCATCTGGAGAATGTTGATTTTTATTTGTTTAATTTTGTTTTTTCAGGAAGTCAGCCTAGTTAGATTCAGACTGCAAGGTCTGTCTACCTTCTTCTGGCGGTGATTCCAGTGTCACTGTAGATTTGCCCCAGGACACCCAGAGTTAGCTTGGGACTTAGGCAATGGTTTATGTTGTACAATTTAGTGCTCGAGGCCTTGGCTCTGCCTCTCTGGGATATTATACACGTGTGTGGTTTGGGGCTTATCTCAGGACTTGCGTTGGTTCACATGCAGGATTCTTTCCAAGAGGACTCTCTCTCTGAGATTTCAGCCATACTGTCCTATTCTCATGTACCCATTTATCGTTCTCCACTTCATAAAGGAGTTTTCTGAGTGTTAGTGCCCTGTGCTGTTGTACGATGACATGTGACAGGGCCCGTCCTTAGAAGAAGCTGGAAAGAGAAGAGAGAGAGAAAAAAGAGAGACTCTTTTCACAATGGAGACCCTTTCCTCTATATCCCTCTTAGCACCAGTCACTACATGACACACCTATTTGTTAAGTATACCATTTCCTTGGGAAGTGGACTTTAGGAAATACAATAAAAAACCCAAAGATGGGATGCTGAGGTAGGAAGATTGCTTAAGGCCAGGAGTTCAATGTGGGCAACATGGCAAGACCTGTCTCTACAAAACAAACAAACAAACAAACAAACAAACAAACAAAAAACCCAAAGATAGTTTAGCAGAGCTGCCAAAGTCATACAGAGCCCAGGCTCTTCACATCCAAGTAGACAGCTTGTTATTTGTTTAGAATCTAGAGTTCCTGCTAGGTTGTAAGCCTCGTGTTTCAGTTGTCATGGCTCTGTCTCGAAGGCTGGGCATAGCGTAGGCACTATGCAAAATATTTATTAAATATTGGAGCAACAGGGTTCAGCACCACAGCCTTTTAAACTCTGACAGTAGCAATTATATTGCCAAGGCTTGTGCATTCATTATTAAGCTAAAATTACGTTATGCAGCATCTCTATTTGTCACAACAGAAACTAGACCCTCAGGTGGCTGGGCTGCTGCTGGCAGGGACTGTGTCTCTGGCGTGGAAATGCAGAAATGTCGCCGTAACCTGACTCTGTGCTATCCTCTCCAGTCCAAAGCTCAGGTTACTAATTTGTAGAAGGTAGACCCTACCGGTGGGAGATTCACACTACACATCTGAGACACATTGAGCAGTGTTTATATCCTCTTCTAGGTTTCCAAGTCATCTGGAGGAGAGCCGTTAGACTTGAAGGCCCTTTGATGCAGGTCCAGCAAACAGACTAAACTAAAAAAATCAGCACTGTTCTTATTGGGCATGACTTCCTTGAAATGTATTTTACTTTGCCTTTGGTTTGTTTATTTAGTATACACTGCGTAATGCCTATTACGTGAGCGGCAACACGTAATACCCTTGGAAATGCTTCTGAGACTGTCCTTATTCCTCCCCTTCTCCCCCAGCTAATATTCTCCTGTCAAAATATATAAGCCCTGGTTGGAGTACAAGTGCCTGAGAAGTCGGCAGTCCTTCCTCCATCCTCTCTCTCGTTCCTTCTCACTGACTTCTGCCATCCTCTCAGGCAGTCCTCTCTCTCACTGCTAAGGTAGTGGCAGGCCACGTGGTCCTCAGCATACCCACCCCTGAGCCCCAACCAGAAGCGCATATTTGATCCTAGCTGCCCAGTTAGATTCCTTCTGATCATTTGGAATTGGGGTCACATTCTGAATTGGCTAGGTTGACATGTTGAGTTTGCTATGCACTCTGAGTCGGAAGCTGCCATTCTGAGCAGACTTCGGGGAGCCGGAAGCTAATTAGCAAAGGAAGTGCACTGATTTGTACACTACAGAAAGAAAAGGAGAACAAAATCCAGATAGGACCTACACAGTGTCTGCGTCAGCTCCCGGGAGAGATGGAGAGAGACTCCTGTTTGGTTCCTAACGATGTCTCCGGCTGCCCTTCTGTCCTTGGAGTCAAGAGATGCCCAGATTCTTTACAATCAAACTCCTCTTAATGCCAACTTGAGGGGATTTCTGGGTTGTTTGCTTTCTCTTAACAACAAAATATTGCTTGATTAAAATGACAAAACAGAATGAAATGCAACCAAAATGGACGTATAGGCAATAATGTAAAGGAAGAGGTGGCAAATTATTTTGACAGATTAATTCAAAAGACAGACACATTCATTCTTATACCTTTTCTAAATTATTGCTATGCTTCTCTTCCTCACGTGTCTAAGAACAAAAGTTAAAAAATGAGTGTCCTTAAATTTTTAATTATTTTATTTCTAATCGATTATTTTAAAGAAATCAATTGCATAGAGATATCTTTTGCCACTTTGGTGATAGCCCTTAGCATCTTCCATTTCTATGGTCAAAAGTCACTGGCTGACAAGAATGCAAGTTAAGATAATTATGGTTTTGCCCTCTGAGTGTGCTTTTTAAAAGTTGTTTTGGTTTATGTATGATGACTCAACTTTTCATTCTATGTGGCTAACTTTTTTTGGGGGGGTTCTTTATGGATTAGTCAAACTCTCTCTTCAAAGCATGAAATTAAAAGAACTATAGTTTCATTTCTTACCTCAATCCATATTACTTTATTTGGGGGTGTTCAGGATTAAGGCGCCCAACCGTAAAGTTTCTGTCTCCCTAAATTCATATTATCAGTGCAGTGGATTATTTTCAAGGCTCGTTTTCCAGTGGCCTAGCCAAGGATTGAAAGGAGATATTTTTAACTTCTCATCTTCAGAAATGATTCTTGGCTCTTTTCTCTGCTTTAAGGACATTTCCCCCCTCTAGGAGCACTCGCTAGAGGAAAATGGTATGTCTCCTTCCTCTCTAAGTGATAGAGACAGGTTTAGCAGTTTCGTCTCTTGACCTGTCTAAACCTCCATGCTGGATTTTTATCTCCTATTTGCTCTATTGTCTGCAAATTAAGTGGAAACACCTATCCCTTTAGCCTTTCTCAATTTCACAGTTACATGATGTGAGAATTCTTGTGGTAAATTCTGGTAAAAACACGAAAAGTCCTCACTTATGGGGAAATTATAGGATTGGGAAAGATCCTGATATAATTTGGATGTTTGTCCTCTCCAAATCTTGTGTTGCAATGTGTTCCCCAGTGTTGGGTGTGGGGTCTAGTGGGAGATGTCTGGATCATGGGAGCAGATCCCTCATGAATAGCTTGATGCTGTTTTTGGAGTAATGAGTGAGTCTTGCTCAATTAGTTCACTTGTTTAAAAGAGCCTGGCACCTCCTTCTCTCTCCCTCTAGCTCCCAGGCTCACCAGGTGACTGGCACATCTGCTTCCCCTTTCCTTTCTGTCATCATGGGAAGCTTCCTGAGGCCTCGCCATTAGCAGATACTGGTGCCATGCTGCTTCTACAGTCTGCACTACCATGGGCCAAATAAGCCTCTTATCTTTATAAATTACCCATCCTCGGGTATGCCTTTACAGCAATACAAAACAGACTCCTATAGTTCTGTCTTCACATAAAAAGCACAATTTCCCTATTATCTAATCCCAAAATGTTCTGAGAGAGGCTGGTCCTAACCTGAATTTAAAAACAGTCATATTTACTTCTTTGGCGCCTTCTCTCACCTTTCTGATTGGGATTCCTGGCTGACTTCAGTTATTGACCCTTTCTGGTCTCTCAGAGAGTTGTCCTCTCCCATTTTTGAGTCTTTAACAATACAACACAATTCTTTATCAGAAAAACATTTTCTAAATCCCAGAAGTTTTCCTTAACTCATCAAGAGTCAGCTTGACTGGTTGACTCAAATCAAAGAGTTTAATTGCAATAAGTGGATTTTTTTTTTCTGCCCTGCTTGCATATCAGAATTACTTGGGGAGCCTTAAAAAAAAAAAAACAACACTAATGCCCAGGTCCCATTTCCAAATCAATTATTTCAGTCTTTGATGAAGTTCAGGTACTACTGTTATTTTGTTTGTTTTTGTTTTGTTTTCTTGGTGATTCTAATGTGCAGCCCAACTTGAGAACACTTCTGTAAACTATATTGTTTGAAGGCTAGGTGATATGATTTTTGTCAAAACCCATTGCACGAGAGAAGAGCAGGGCCCAGAGGTCAGGCAGGAGTGACTTGATGCCCTCATGAGAACTAAACCCTGGTGAGCGGTTGGGAAAGGGAAGCAGGAACACCCAGAAAGGCTGGGGGATGCCTGGTGTGGGACTCAGCCATTACTTCTCAGGTGTTTCACAGGAGACTCCCAAGTACGTAGGGAAGCCAAGCATTTGACATTGTGCTGAGCATAGGGCTGTCCAAGTGGTGTTGCAGGAATGTCTGCCCAGTGTGTCTAAGTGGGCAGGCCAGAAGGCAGCCCTGTAGAGTCCATCACCCTTCATTTGGGGGCAGCAAAGGCAGCTGGGGTTCCTGGGTCACAAGGGTGGTACAGAAGTGGTGATAGTCTGGTTCACTGGAAAGGCCTGGAGCTGACTCTTGCAAGAGCATCTGAGTGCTGCAGCGAATGGCATCATAATATTCAGGACCAGACTCAGAGGACAGAGGCTTACTCATTGGAGGAAAAAACCTGGAGGATGGTTTTTTCTGAAACTTTTGCTACCCCAAAGTGTCGGAACGTCTCCCCTCCTTCAGACATGACTCTGAGCAGAATGGAACAACTCTCGTTGGGAGCTGAATTTCTATGGAATTCACTCAATTCTGTGAATTTCTGTGGAATTCACTCAATTAGTCTAGGTCAAATGCACACTGTTTTGCACCATATGAAGCTACATTTAATTTTCACGTCCATGTTTTTCTTTTGCTATTATTGAAAGTAAGAACAAGAGGGCAAGATGAGAATAGTTCTAGATAATAAAGAAAGCTATCATTGTGGTATGTAAATTTGTGACATGATACAAAGACTATAAGGGAAGAGCTCAAATATTGACCAAGTAGATCTAAAGAAATCTCTCAGTACTTTTTCATATAAAGTGGCTTTTAGTACAATGGAATGGAATTTCAGTAATATAAAAGAAACCTCTGTTACATGCAACAATATGAGTGGAATGCACAGAGGATGAACAGAAGAAGCCAGACCCCAAAGAGTGTGTGCTGTATCAATCAATGAATATGAATTTGAGGAATAGACTAATTAATCTATGGTAATAGAAATCAGAAAATCAGTAATTGCTGGGGGGTGGGAGGAGGTTGTTATTGACTTTAGGGCACAAGGAAACTTTCTGGGGTGATGGGTAAGTTCTATAACTTGATCTGGGCAGTGGCCATATGGATGTATACATATGTAAAATGTTGAGGTTGTCCATTTAAAGTTGTGTATGTTACTGTGTATAAATTATAATTTAAAAAGTACTGAAAAAGGTAGGAGGTAAATGAAGGAAACAGTTCTACTCATTTTTCACCCAAAGATTTGAACTAAATTGTCAGAGTATAAAACCAAGTGTTGAAAAGTGAATGGTGCCAGATGGAAATATATGTGGTGCTTAAATTCACCCAAGGTTGACTCTGTCAAGCCCTGAGTAGTAGAGTGAGAGACAGAAAACTTAGACATGAGCAATGAGGAAAATGTGTTTTCACCAAAAACCCCTGGGCCTCCTCTGACAATTTTTTTTCTGTCCCTTGGAAACTTTTAGATGCCACTATGTTACCACAGCATTTTCCCAAAACTCTCCTCCTGGAATTGATTTGTCTAAGGACACACTGGCTCCTTTAAAATAAAAACCTAGCTGTCAACACATCCTAATGACATTTTGGGGGAAGAAAGATTGGTGACATAAATGGGCCTGGAAAACGCAGGGATCATGCATGTGTATGTTCTGAGCCCTTGGGAAAGTTGCTTTATTTCATTGTGGTGTGGTGGGAAGGGCATTGGTTTTGACATTAAAAAGATGTGGGTTCAGCCCCGACGTCTCTCTTTCCTATCTGGGTGATCTTGGAAAAGTCGGTTGGTTTTTTAAAACCCTTGTTTCTTCCTCTATAAAAATAAGTTGACAACAATTCCTTTCTAGACTGTACCATGAAGATTAAATTAGATCATATATTGACACAAAATAGACTCTCAACAAATGGGCACTAATTATTACTGCTCTTATAGGACTGCAAAAGGTCACCTGCTCAAATCTCCCCCCCATTAGTCATGAGCCTTAGTTCACAGTTATAGTCTTTTGGAACTTTCTTCTTTTTACTTCCAACTCAATGCTATTTCCCATCCTTCCTACCCAGAAGTAATCCATGTTGCTCTTTGTTAAGATATAAAGTATAACGCCGGGCTCGGTGGCTCAGCCTGTAATCCCGCACCTTTGGGAGGCTGAGGTGAGTGGATTGCTTAAGCCCGCGGGTTCGAGACCTGCCTGGGCAAGCGAGACCTCATCTCTACAATAAATCAAAAATTAGCCGGGCGTGGTAGCGCGCTCCTGTAGTTCCAGCTACTTGGAAGGCTGAGGCGGAAGGATCGCTGGAGCCCAGCAGGTAGAGGCTGCGGTGGCCGGAAGCGGCCACTGCACTCCAGTCTGGGCGACATGGTGAGACTCCAACTCAAAAAAAAAAAAAAAAAAGATATAAAGTATAACCATCACCAGGATAAATCAAATTCTGTCTTTTGTTTCCCTTGTTACTTGATAAAGTTTTAAAGGATGAGTCCCTTTTTTCTGTTCATTTGTGTACCCCACCCAAGCCTAGCCCAGTGATTTACACAAGTAAGTACCTACTGTTTGTTGGTTTGAAGGTTTCTTCAAAAACACAAATGTTTTTAACAGAGAGATATAATATTAGCATATCTGCAGTTATTTACAAAGTACCTTCTATCAGTTTATCAGATCAACTGTGTATTAACTAACAGAGGATATTCTCTGAGGCTAGGAAGAGGATATTTCAACAGATAACTTTATGAGAGAAGGTGGTAGTATCTGGGAATGGAAAAGATTTTGACTGATATTAACCTTGTGTATTAGTTATCTATTGATGAGTAACAAATCTCCTCAGTACACAGTGGCTTAAGACACTAATAATCATTCATTATCTCTTATAGACAATGAGCATCAAGAACTTGGGGGTGGCTCGGCTGGGCGGTTCTGACTTGGGGTCCCATGAAATTACAGTTTGACATTAGCTGGTGCTGCAGTTATCTGAAAGCTTGACTAAGGTGAGAGGTTCCACTTTTAAGGTGTTCTTGGTTGTCAAGTTAGTGCAGGCTGTTGGTGGGAAACCTCAGTTCTGCTCCATGAAGGTATCTCTACAGGACTGCTTGAGTGTCCTCACAACCTGGTGACTAATTTCCTAGAGTGAGCAACTCAAGAGACTGAGCAGAAGATGCAATGCTTTTATGAGGTAGTAGAATACTTTTGCCGTATTCTTCTGGTCTCATAAACTTTTCCTGATTCTTGTGAAAGCAGACTAGACGAAGGCATGAATACTATGAGGTGAGAATTACCAGTGCCATTTTAGCGGTGGGCACCATATTCTGGTACTAAAGACTAGGTAGAACCCATTTCATATGTTTCCTGAAGAATGATGGGATGTACTACATCTGACTCCACATACAGGCCTGCTGTGTTGTACAATTATGGAGGCTTTGTTGCCATTAGAGTGTGTGTTCCCTTCAGCCATGTAACAAAGTGGCTTACTGAAGGCCAGCTTTGGAGGGGAAATTGACTGAAATAAGGAGACAAGAAATTGAAAAAGCCAAGGACGGTGTTGGAAAATACATTCCTCAAGAAAGCTTCTTGAGGTTGAATTTTTTTTCTTTCACAGCTATATCCTCAGAATCCGAACAGTGCCTGGCATAGGATTGATATTAAAAAATATATATATATGGTATAAATGAATGAATGAGTTTGAAAGCTGCTTATTAAATGAGGCCTCGTCCAACTTATTAAAAACTATGGGAATCTTAGTCTGTTATATAAATATACACACGATAAAATATTCCTAATCTTAATGTTCAGAAAAGGTTGTTTTGTAGTTAGATGAGTGTTACTTAAATATCTAAAGAATTTAGTTTTTATGGAATTTTTTATCTGACATTTCTTTGAAAAATATCTCTTTTCTTATTTGTATAGCATTGTCACGGCAGAAAATAGAATAATTATAATTCTTTTGGAAACGTTAATTCTGGAAATAGAGTTTTTTAGTATTTTGATCATAACAGTAAGTTTTAAGAGTTTGTTACTATTACATGGTGGCAAGCACGCTGTGGTTCAATGTCCTTGGTGAAACATAACAGGAACAATAGTGAATTCACTTGCCTTATGTCAATAACTATAGGAGAAGGAATTCTTCCTATGCTATCAAGTAATGAATTTCATCAGTCACAAACATAAAATATAGGAACATTTTGAAGGCAAATTTGAACTCTGAAATGAGAGTTGCTCTTCACAATGAAAACCGGCTGAAATAGTGAGATGTGATTATCCACTATCCTCTCAACGTCCCGTTGCTTTATAATCAGATATTCTTGTGAAGTTGACTTTGCTTCTAAAGCAGAAGGAGGCATTCGAGACAGGCTGAAGCAACCCCCAGGTCCACCGCAGCAAATGAGTAGAGAGATACAGACAAAAACAGATAAATAACCATCCTCCCAGCAAGAAAGGGACATTTGTGGTAAAAAACAGAGCTAAGTTTCATCACTTGAGTTATGATGGAAGTTGACAGTTATTGCTTCCATATGTGGGAAACATGCAATTTTAATTTTTTTAATTTCTTGAGTTAGGGTCTCACTCTATTGCCTAAGCTGGAGTGCAGTGGTGTGATCAGGCTCATGATAGCCTCAAACTCCTGCCTCAATATCCTAAGTAGCTGAGACTACAGGTGTGCACCACTATACCCAGCTAATGTTTTTTATTTTTTGTAGAGCTGAGGTCTTGCTATGTTGCCTAGGCTGGTCTTGAACTTCTGTGCTCAAGCAATCCTCCCATCTTGGCCTCCCAAAGTGCTGGGATTATAGGCATGGGCCACTGCACCCACCCAGCATGCAATTTTTAAAAGTGTGGCATTAATTATTCCTGGGGATTCTAGAGGTTATTACAAGGTCAGACTAGGAAGGCTTCTTAGGCAATGGGATTAGACTGGAAAGACTTACCTTGCACAGAAGGCAAAATATAACTCACAGAATTGTAAGCTGTTTTGTGCACCTTTTCAAAGACAAGATACAGTTAGTTGCTTGTGAAAAAGGCTGCCTATCTCTTTGGGTAGCCCCTATCATGATCACTTTTAAAGGAAATCTTTCCTCTAACACATGGGGATGTTTCACGGGTGGGAAACTTTCCTAAAAAATAGTTTAGAGTTCTCCTCATATAAAGGGAATCCCCCCTTTAGCAATTCTACCTTAAAATTTCTTTGAATTAAGCAGCTGTGAGTTGTCAGCAGAGGGTCCACTGTTGAGCCCTGGGAGAGTCTCTTACCTACTGAGGAAGTGACTTGGTTCCCAAGAAAGATCTACTTGGACATGTTCTGATGGATTCCTGCAGACCTTTTAGTGTGATATGTTGACAAAAGTAAGAGCTTGGAAGAAAGGAGATCAGACTATGGTTCCATGAGTTTGTTTTATTTGTAGAGATGTGCTTTGCAAAGCATCGGTGCCTGCATCTCCTTTTTCATTAAAAGGAATTAACTGTTAATTTTGAATCTCTATTTTCTGTCTCCAGTATTTATAAGTCAAGACACTTTGGACAAATCACATTTGAGTGTTTTCCATCTGAAAAATGAAAGTATTAATAGAAATGGCATACATACCAGCTAGTAGGATTCTAATATATGTGAAAATGTTTGATAAAGTGTCAAGCAAGGCACATGCATTGATTTTGTCTTGTCAGTGTAACATCAGGGAGGTTAGCACACAAGTCAGGGTCCCTTGGCTCACTGCTGGAAGGCAGTTAACTGTAGTGTAGATGACTGCATTTCATCCTCAGGTCAGTGGGATTTGTGTGAGAAGAAAAAAATATGGGAGTTAGAATGAGACACAGTAAAATAACAATCACTTAGTTGGCCTGTATGGAACCCAATTATGCAGTCATCATAATCCAGAATGTTTAGAATAGTTTTTGTAACAGAAACCATGGATATACATGTCCAGAATCAAAACTACTGTTTTTCTAGAAGTTTGGCTGCTTCTGACTTACCCTCCTTTTCCCTAAGGTACAGCAGATACCAAGTTATTTCTTTTCTTAGGTTTTTATTTGCAAAAACTAGAACTGCAAATTAGAATGTATAAACAGAACTTCTAAACCAGCATTAAATACAAACTTGGTTTAGCATTAAATCCATACAATGGAACCTAGTCATATGCTATTTGGAACAGGGGAAGGAAAAATGACCATTTTCAAAGCCAGTGATTGTTAATGACATGTCAGTATCATTTTTTAACAAGTGTAATTTTTTTTAGTTCAAAGATATCTTTATTTATCATTGCTTTTTTTTTGTCCTTAGATTTAAAAAAGTAGACTTTATTTTGTAGAGCAGTTTGAAGTTCACAGAAAAATTGAGAGGAAGTTTCCAGAAATTTCCCATTTACTCCCTGGCTCTACACTTGGTTAAGCTTCCCCAGTACCAATATCCCGCACCAGAGAGGTACAAGTAATGAACCTATGTTGATACATCATTATCCCCTAAAACCCATATTATACATTAGGGCTCACTCTTGGTGGTGTGCATTCTATGGCTTTGGACAAATGTACAAGGGAGACTCCACAAAACCAGAATTAATAAAAAATGGCGTCTTTATTCTTGCATGTTTAAACTTCAGTCACCTTCAAAGTACTTTGATGCAATACACCTATTGAGATGCTTTTTTCATTGCCCAAAACAGTTTTTGAACTCATCAATTTTGATGCCTTTTATTGCTTCTGCTGTTTTTGTTCTACACTGGCAAAATGTTTCCCTTTGAGGATTTTTTTTTTTAATCTGGGGAAACAAGCCGGGCTCGGTGGCTCAGCCTGTAATCCCGCGCCTTGGAAGGCTGAGGTGAGTGGATTGCCTGAGCCCGCGGGTTCGAGACCCACCTGGGCAGGCGAAACCTCATCTCTACAATAAATCAAAAAAAAAATTGGCTGGGCGTGGTAGCGTGCGCCTGTAATTCCGGCTACTCGGAAGGCTGAGGCGGAAGGATCGCCGGAGCCCAGCAGGTCGAGCCTGTGGTGGCCGGGAGCGGCCACTGCACTCCAGTCTGGGCGACTGAGACTCCAACTCAAAAAACAACAACAACAACAAATCTGGGGAAACAAAAAAAGTCACTTGGGAGAGATAGGGCAAATGGGGGAATGGAGCATGGCAAGTCATGCCATTTTTGGTCAGAAACTACAGAACACTGAGTGCGGTGTGGGCAGGTATGCTTGTATAACACCCATCATGAAATGGGCAAATGCGTTGAAAGAATGTAAAAAAAAAAAAAAAAAAAATTTTGAAGCCAAAAACAGCCTCTCACAACAATGCTAGCTGGTACATTGATGCCATCTACATCAATGTACATGATGGGTTCCTAGAACACTTACCTAGTGGAGGAAGCCTGTACTATAAAGGGCCCACCCTCCAAAAAATAATTCCAGATTTTTTGGTGTTCTTCTCAGTTAATGACCATTGTAGCATCCTAAAGGGCAGTTTCACTGCCCTAAAATCCTCTGTGCCTCACACATTCCTCTCTTCATCTCTCCAATTCCTGACAACCACTGATCTTACTCCATAGTTTTACCTTTTCCAGTTATGTCATATAGTTGGAATCATATGGTATGTAGCCTTTTTACACTGGCCTCTTTCCCTTAGAGATATTCATTTAAGTTTCTTCCATGTCTTTTCATGGCTTGATAGCTCATTCCTAATCACTGCATAATATTCCACTGTCTGGATGTACCACAACAAATGTAATTATACTATCTCTGAATAATTGAATCTGTTGACATTATGTGAAAATAAATTTTACCATATTTTACCAGAATTTTCAAATGTGTCAAAAACAATATGTTGTATTTTTTCTCACAAATTTATTATTATAATTTTTCTTTTTAATTTTTATGATATACTGATATTCTTTTCTTGCATTTACTTTTACACGTCTTATTTCTAAATTCTTTCTCACTCTTCTATTCTGGAGCATGAGAGACTGACCTTGGGCTCAGCTTCCTGTCTGTAAATGGAGAAGTGTTAGTCCTTCGAAGATGAGTTTTTTTCTTTAGAAATTTAAACTGGAAATGTTTAAAAATTGTATTCATTGAAAAACAAGCCCAGTATATAACATAGATAACATTTTTTATAAAAAATAATCATTTTCCAACAAAAAATTGAGAAAAATGACTTTTTTGGGCAAATCTCTTTTAAGTATGGATAACAGACATCTGAATTCTTTTTTTTTTTGAGTTGGAGTCTCACTCTGTTGCCCAGACTGGAGTGCAGTGGCACACTACCGGCCACCACAGCCTCGACCTGCTGGGCTCCGGCGATCTTTCCGCCTCAGCCTCCCAAGTAGCTGGAACTACAGGCGCGCACTACCATGCCCGGCTAAATTTTTGATTTATTGTAGAGATGAGGTCTCGCCAAGTTGCCCAGGCGGGTTGCGAACCCGCGGGCTCAGGCAATTCACTCACCTCGGCCTCCCAAAGCGCGGGATTACAGGCTGAGGCACCGAGCCCGGCCACACATCTGAATTCTTATATCTGATTTTGAATTTAATCTTTTGTGAATTTACACATCATGTAGCCTCTTTTAAGTATGGATAACAGACATCTGAATTCTTATATCTGATTTTGAATTTAATCTTTTGTGACTTTACACATCATGTAGCCTCAGAAAAACTCCATTGTACATTCATAGAAGAATGAAAGTGGAAAAGACAAATAACGTTTTAGTATTGTTATGTTTCA